>VDFB02276270.1:0-20520 GCA_007258455.2 Sequoia sempervirens | reverse complement strand
AAAAAAAATCAATACAAAATGATTCATTAGGTCTATTTAATGTTGGTTAGCAAAAAAAATCTTCATTAATTTATCATGAAAATCATAGGAGGATTCAACTTCAAATATTTTTACATCATATAATGCATCAATAGGTGACATAGGTTCAACCTTATTTTCATACTTCTCTTCATATTCTTCTTGGGTATACAGACTTCTTTCTTCAATCAAGCATTCATCATTCACTTCACCAAACTCATCCATGAACAATTTCTCAAGCTCTTTCTATGGACATATGGAATGCATTGGTAAACTAGAAAACTAGTATTCAACAATATCTTCAAAAGTTCTTACAAAAAAACTTCATGATAGCATCCTCTTCTACTATTTGGTAGTCTTTCATCACATCAAGAAAACACTATACATGTTGTGATGTTGATTCTTCAAGATCTCCTCTAAACTTGGTCAAACATTCATTAATTCTTCTTGGGACAAAATGTGGGTAACCTTGGATTTTACTAAAATCCATATGGTCATATCTTTCACTAGTGAACACCTTTCTTTGAGGACATGACTGTGTTCTAGGCATGATATTACAAGTTGTAGAGGGAGAACTAGGACAATAATACATATTTGCAAATAAAATTTATTTCCTCTACAGCTAGTTTCTTCCCAATATCCTTTTCAGAATATCCTACTTTTTCATTTCCCTTTCTACTAGTATCTCAAAATACTAAATAAGGGACAATATTAACTAGAACCTTTGTTGAAAGCCTTCATATAGAAATATTGCAATAGAAAAATAATTGAGAACTGTTGCAACCAACTCTTTTGATGATTTAAAATGTTATGTAGAGTCACCACCTCTTTGAAAGAGGAAAAAATTTTCAAGCAACAAAAAGCTTCTTCCAAGATCTAAATATTTATGAGTTCTTTCAACCAGTAGAGCACTAGACTTCAAGAATACACTAGAAATGTTGCAACAATCACCTTCAAGTATGCAGGTCCTTGGATCATCTCACCCAAAACTACAAATCAACAAACTGATTGAATTTTTTTAATTGACTCCCCAGTGGAGTCGCCAATCTGTTGGTGACTCAGATGGGAAAATAAGACTCTATAAACTTCAACCTCTAGTTACAAATAATATTTCAATATTTTAATGACTCTTTGATAGGACAGTTTGCAACCAAATTTCAAAGTTCATCCCTAGTAGAGTCACCAATCTACTGGTTCCCAAATCAATAGATCCAATGAGTCATAAAGAATAGCCACTTTCTAATGGTTAGAATTAGAGATGGATTTGGCCAATGAACAAGATTTGGTCAAAAAGACTGAAATCTCCTACACTTTTGGAATTGTAGGACCAATGTGTGTCTCCCTTCACAATTCCTAAAGACTTATTTTAATTATGTACATACATTTCATTTTATAGTAGATACTTCCCAATTAAAATATACCAAGGAAAGTCTTGAAAACTTCAAATCTGGCAATATTTTGGTATCTCAACACTCACTCAACAATTGGGAAATAGAATCTTATACTAAACCTAAACCCAACAAAAAAATTTAAAATGATTTGAATTAATGATTTTCTTCTCAAAATGCATTTAGCTAAATGACAAATCAGTGCCTAATTCTTGGCCATAGAGTCAAATATAGAATCCTAAATAAAATATCATCAATGAATAAACTTCAACCAGTGGATTCAAAAATCCTAATGGCTTTCACTGAAAGATCCACCCTTGTTGTCATAAAAAATTTCTTCCAGATCCACCTTGCACACTTGAAATCACAATTATCCACTCAAAGTGATTTAACTATTTCCTTGAAATAGAACTATGAACAAACAACACAATCTCAGGGAAATTAAGATGAAAAACTCAAAAATACCTTGTATATTAAATTCATATGATTTAAAGTATATAAAATTTGAGACAATTTGATGACATTCATGCTCTGTTTGCACAAATTGATTTATATTTACTCATGAAATCAAAAATTACAATCACATCTTCTTTTTGTGACTCAGATTTAGCATTTTTCTATCTACCTAACCCCTTACAAAAATTCAGAACCCTTAGAAAAGAGATATAAATTACTCTATATAGAAGAAGAGAACCCTCAGATCAAATTTATTTCTAAAACCCATTACCAATTGAACCCTAAATGGAGATCTCCATCAGACACTTGGCAACATTCAGCTCCATTGATTAGTAACTTCCTCCAGCACTTGAAAAATCTTCAATCTTCACCTTGGTTCACACCTCTTGCATTCACTTTCCCTCAAATAGAAAATTATTCACATCATGATGAGCCATCATTCATCTATTCCCTGCAATTAAAAATATCTATTTGTAAAAAAATAGAAGCCCTTCGTGAAAAATCTTTCACTCACCTTCATCTGTTGTAGAAAAATTCCTTCACCTGTTCATTTACCATGCTATTTTACTGGTCCTCTTTAAAATTATTTGCTCAATAGCTGCAAATATTTTTTCTTTTTCCATGAAAGCTTTATTTCTTCCCTTTATTTTCTTGGCTACAGTTTCCCCTTTCACCTCCAACAAATAAAATACTCTAACTTTTATAGTGGAGCCATTTAACCTTTTTAATTCTCACTATGCCCCACTCTTTACACTTTCCATTTTTTCCTCACAACTTCTTAAGGGGTAAAGATTTTAAAGAAAATCCTTTATTGGGAAAAATAGATTTTACCTGTGCCTCCCCCATTATTTTCACTTTATATTTAAAATGTTCCTTGCTTCTTATTTTAAAATGTTTAAACCCCCACATTCTATATTGGGCAATACTTTGATTTTACTATTTTAATGCTTTTTCCTTTTTAAACAGATGAAGGCCCCCAAATATTAAAACATTGGGCAAGTAATGTGTTTACCCATGCCTTCCACTTTTCACATCATTTAAAATTTTACTTTTTTAAAATGAAGGTTGTTGAGTATTTTATTTCAAGCAATTAACAATTTGCCATTGCTTTTTAATTTTCTCACAGGGCCCACCATAAACCTTTCTATGAGTCCCCGCTCTCCCATTTCATTTTCACATGGCATCACCAACTCTCGCAGGCTGGCAAGAAAATCCTATTACTCCCCGCTCCCCTGCTATGTTGTGTTGACATCAACATCTACCCTCAAGGGCTAGCAAGGAAAACCTGATTCTCCTTTTGTAGCCCCACTTTGACTTTGTTGGCATCATACTAAGGACCACAGTGATCGACGTGCAACCCCACACTAGTACACAAACAACAATATATGACTAAATAAACTACTAAAAATTGCATATAAATGACTAATTTTGGTCACGTGACCATTAGTAGTTTATTGCCGGTCATTTATAACACGACCAAATTTATGACTAAACTATTTTAGTCATTTATTTAGTCACTGATTTGGTCATTGATTTGGTCATTGATTTAGTCATTGATTGTTATTAACTGGTCATTTATTTAGTCATGGTAGTGATTTATTTAGTCATATATTTAGTCATTAATTTAGTCATATATTTAATCATTAATTTAGTCATTAATTGTTGTTAACTAGTCATTTATTTAGTCATATATTTAGTCATATTTATTCATTAATTTAGTCATATATTTAGTCATTAATTTAGTCATTACTTTAGTCATATATTTAGTCACTACTTTAGTCATATATTTAGTCATTAATTTAGTCATTGATTTAGTTATATATTTAGTCATCAATTTAGTCATATATTTAGTCATTAATTTAATCATATATTTAGTCATTTTTATTTATTGGTTTTCATTAATAAAAAAGATTAGTTATCAACTATCTAAAATATTTGCACAATAAAACAACAACAAGAAGGTAAAAATAACTTATTTTATTAATCAAAAAGACATTACATTCAGCTGTGTAAGCTTGAAAATGGAGTTACAATTTGTTGTCCCACATAAAACAACTTGAAAAGATTACAATACATCACTGAGAAACTAGCTAGTTGAAATTTACTCCAAAACCTTGTCTTTATGTTGTTCAATAGCTTACAAAAGAATAGGAACATGACTGTTATTTTATATCATAACCTACAGTCCCTTACCCTTATAATGCACAAGTACATGATACATCTTTGCAAAGGAAATTTCATTCTATGATTGTGATAAAGTTCCAATCATTTGTAGGCCGCCCTCATTCAAACTAACCGTGCACAAAGATATTCAAACTCTCTTGCCTACTATAGCTCTTTATGGAAACTCTTCCACCACCTCCACCAGTTCATCCCTTACCTCCAAAATCACTTATAATACCCATTCCCTTCCTACACAAGGTAAAAAAGAGTCCCTCAATGCTACAATCAATAAAACCAATTTAAATGTAAGCAAAGAAAGTGCACTACTGTGAATTATGAAATAGAAAAAGGCATTATTTGCATTTCCATAGGTGAAAATACAATTGTTGCTTGCATATCAACATCAAATGTAAAGGTTTACCTCTTCCCTCTTCTATGTCCATAATTTGCACCTATACCATTTTTATCATTTGTAATGTATTTAATTACAGCCTACAACAACATGACATATTTTAAATGGAGATTCCATATGTATTTCTCATTATCTTTTAACCATTACCATCAACCAATTTCTAGTTAAAGGGTTCGTTCTAGACTATTGTAAATCTTGCCAAGATAAAGATTCAACAAATTGTGCTAAAGATCAACATTGCTTACCCTTAAAGGAGTTTGCACAGCAAGACGTTCAAGTACTAAATTTGTAACAAATGGATCTAATGGTCCTCCATATGTATCCTCACTTATTCTCTTCCCCTTTTTTCTTGAAAATAGTAGACAAGTCTTGGAATCCCATTTCTTACCAGAATTATTGCAGGCAACAAAGTAGGCAAGCTCTGGACGGAAGCAGAGATGATCACAAAGATATTCTACACAACAGATCTGCATTCAAATAATAATTAGCATGGGAAACTCCCAAAAAGAACTGATAGCATATTACTATTATAATTAGAACCTGGGAAAAAATAAAAAAACAATAAACATGCTCAACTCTAATAATGCATAAAGTATAACTTGCAGAAGAACATGTTACCTCTTCTCCTTGCCTTCCATAGATAGAAAGGTCTCTAGCCTTAATTGAGTTGATTTTGTTGTCCATAGAAGCTCCATCATTTTTCTCCAACCTGTTGTCTTCCCACTCAATAAGTCCCAACCCATGGTAGCAACCAGTGGTTGTAGACGAGGATAAAGTGCAAGGATCTGCTTTGAGAAAAAACAAAATAGCCATTGTTATATGTTGAAGGTTGTCTAAAAAGGATAAAAACAATGCATACAAACAAGTCTTGGATCCAACACAACTTACACCAACACCACACACAGAAGCAAAAATGATTTAATCTCATATAATTCTTCATTAATGAGGTGAACTATTTAACTATGAATGTAGATTCTACAACAATGATAAATTTTTTGCAATACTACAGTAAGTGCCTAGCAACTATAAGTTATAACCTTATTGAACTGCAACAATTACTATAAAATCATACATTGCTAAGCAACTATAAGTTGTAACCTTATTGAACTACAACAATCACTATAAAATCATACATTGCTAGCCAACTGTAGGTGTTCGTTCTTGACAACAAAGAGAGCTGCCTTCAAAACAACCTCAAGGACATGCTCTCTAGATACGTGAGCAAAATGATACAACTCTCTCTTGCAAGATTTAGTTACCAAACCCTCGGTTGTAGATAAATTTATCGAAAGAGTAACATTCCCAGAATGTAAAGCCTTAAGCAATCTATCAAGATTTTGTAGTGGGGGTGGGAAAGAGTATTCATTAGAAACTCTGTTGGCCTCAACCTCTTCATGAATAAAATCATCCTGTATATCCTGAAAAACAAAGCAGCCAAATTTTCAACATTGCTTCCATCCAAAGGCAAATAGTCAGTCATTTTAACTAGCAAAATGTGGTAAACCAAACACAATCTAAAAAAAATCTGCCTATAGTTCTGCTTTTTAATTAAAAATAAGGCCTCAGAAATTCAAAATTATAAAAATGTGATGCAAAACCCTGGTGAAACCAATCAACCTCAATATCTCAATTTTGTTTTGCCAAAATAAATTTTTGACATGGCAACCATCACCAACCACCATAACCATCTAAACAAATATTTACAAACAAAAGCCATATTGATCATAAATTTTTTTTTAGATAAAACTCAAGCTAAATTATATTGATGGATTATTACCTCAACCATTTTTGTGAGTTGCTTACTATTGGACGTTAAGACTTTTTCATAAATCTTCAACATTTGTTCCTGCAATTTTGTTTTGCCAAAATAAATTTTTGACATGGTAACCATCACCAACCACCAATAACCATCTAAACAAATATTTACAAATAAAATCCATATTGATCATAAATATTTTTGTTAGATAAAACTCAAGCTAAATTATATGCATGGATTATTACCTCAACCATTTTTGTGAGTTGCTTACTATTGGATGTTAAGTCTTTTTCATAAATCTTCAACATTTGTTCCTGCATTTGTAAGTGAAACCATTGACTTCATATATCATCATTTGGGGGCTTTAGCACCTTGATGAGATCATGTATAATCGACCTGCAAATCATACACATTTGAAAGGGATAAAAATTTCTTACGAAAAAGTCTCAGAAATAAATTCAATGCTAACATAAGGAGATTAAAATTGATTTTAGTAACAAAATTAACCATGCAAATCTGCAAGTAGGGAAAAACATGGATATTAAATAATTCTGACAGGAATTTTGTCAGATGTTGTAGTTGCAACTGCCTTAGTAGACATGTACATGCAAAATGTGAAAGCATAGACAAGGCATGTGAACTGTTTGACAGAATGCCTAAAAGAGATGCCATCTCATGGAATACGATGATTGCGGGATATGCACAAAATGGATTTTCTGAAAAGGATTTAGAAACTTTCAAGAAAATGCACTTAGTAGGTCTGAAGCCAAATTCCACAACCTATGCTAACATCCTCCCTACCTTTGCCAAAATGGGAGCTTTGGAGCAAGGTATGAACATGATGCAAGGGTAAACAGTCTTCACCTTAACAACACAATCTTTTTATTTAAAAGGCTGAAAAAAAATCTTGTCCCAAGCTCAAGAATTTAGTAGCTCTAAACCCCGATATTTTTAGATCTACTTTTCATTTATTATGAATAGATTGAAGTGACAGATGTATGGAGACTCATTTTGGCTCATCTCATTTTTTCTTAAATTCTTCTTTGGTGGTGTTTCATAATATTTTTCCTACAAACTCTAACCATTTTTCTCATCGACATCATTGACAACACAATAGAACTTGTGCAAAATCTTGAGATAAGTCACTTGCCATGATTTCAAAGAATTTTTTTTGGAAATCTGTACACGGCCAGATCACTTATAGTTTTTTTTGTGTTGTATTTCTTTCTAAAATAGATCTGTTGTTATCTAGTAAATGAAGGCATTGGTTCTGTGGTTTTATCTTTGGATGTTTTCATATATATAATTATTGTAATACAAAGTGTTAGACCCTCGTTTGTTTCTCCGCATGGAGATATTTTGAACTATGAAATATCTAAGAAAATTAGTAATAAATTTTATTTGCAAAATTATCCTTTTAAAATGTTTGATCAAACAGTGGGATGATATCATTGTGTTTGTGGACCTTAAATGACGTAAAACATTTGGACAAGTGTAAACCTATTTAACAAACCTCTGCATTTGAAACTTCGTTGATGGTAGTGGAATTTTCTTCAAGAGTATTTGAAAAATAATCATATTTTCATGTATCAACACTAGTACTTCTACATTATGTTGGTATCTCTCCAAGGTCTAAGTTGCTCATTATATTGTAGTTGTTTTGATTCTAACAACAACATTTGATCCTAATTTTAGTCCTATAGGTGACTGTGGGGGTATTGATGAGTCCTTAAATTAGTATAATAGTAATTTCGTCTAAGAGCCTTATAAGGGTTTGATGATTTCTTGTTTCACCAAGAAAGCACTTATGTAATATGTATGGCTATTTGCCACTATTGACTTGGGTAAAAATGAACAAAGTCTTAAAGAGGTTATTGCAATGAGATACTATGTTCTCATGTGTCCTTCAGTGAAGACAATGTACTTTTAAGGAATGTTTTGAATTAATCAATGAATCTATAAAATGATACTACCATATTCTTCTTTTTTATCCTAGTGATACATGAGCTGGTTATGTATCTCTATAACCATGGACCAACCCAAGTAAAATTGCATCCTATAATTTGCATACTGATATCATCTTCATGCTCTATACTCAACTAACTCTTAAGCCTTTAATTATGAACAAAGCGTGTGCAAGAAGTTGGATGAGAAAAAGCATTTGTACCCCTTACACAGAAAAATCCAATGCTATGATGGTGAAATGCATTCAACAACAAGCATCAAATCCCTTTAGGTATGAATTGAGAATCAAAAGGGATTGCCTCCTATACTTGATCCATAATTTCAAATTTCTTCTAAGCAGGACTGAGACCATTGAGGAAATACTCACCACAGAGAAAAATAGGAAAAGACTTGCTTTAGCCATGCAACAAAATGTCCAAGAAACAAAAGGCAAGCTATTCAACTAGAAAATCTTGTGGAGACAATTATTAAAGGGGAAATTGGAACCCTCCTCTCTACAAGGCTGTCCCTATAAATACCACTGCAAATTGGACAATTGTGGATGATGTTGTAGAGCAACCAATTCCTTTCCAAAGCCTTAAAGAAGTGGCAAGTTGAAAATTATTTGTTGTGTTATGTTGTTGACTGTCCTGGTCAAGAAAGATAATCTTGTTTTTTACTTGTATGGATAATTTTCTCATGCTAGTAACTCTTCCGATGGTTTTTGTTTGATCTTGCTGGTTTGACCAACTTTTGTACATTATGTTTTAGGGTTCTTCTTGCTGTGACTTCTCAGTTTGCTATTTTGGTTTAAACTTTAAAGTCATTATCCCATTTCAAATATATATTATGTAAATAGATTTACCTTTGTTCCGAACATTGTAAAGCATTCTCTTGTTTTAGATGTATTCTTCTCTTTTATCAAAAATAAAATGGAAGACACTATGAATTTACATCACCTTCTGTATCAAAACTAAGTACCTGTCAGTAACTTCTCTTATAGGTTATTATTCTACCATTTCCAATCATCTTCTAGGTCATAATGGTTTTAGTTGTCAGTCTGACTACAAATATGTACATCTCCCCCAGCTGTACCATCATTCATACATTTTTTGTTGTCCAGTTCTTCTTTAGTTCAAGGATTCAGTCAGGATAATAGCAGTAAAAAATAATTAGATGAATGATCTAAGTTTTTTATGTTGCTTATTTGCTTCTTAAGATACATAAATATGATATGAAGCAATTTAAATGAAATAAAAATAATACAGACTCCAACTGGAAATAAGTAACCTGCCAGCCCTGAAAACCCATTATCTTTTCTCGTATCTCAAAGATCAATGTGTCAAACAACAATAACCCTCTAAAACAATATTACCACTCCACTTTGTTCTCTCTGACCAAAGTTTCTGTTTTAATCTAATCTGGGGAAAATAACTGGTCAATTTCTCTAGAATTAGAACCTTGTCAATAAGCATTTATATGACCCTGATCAGACCTAATCCTAATCAACTACATCCCAAACTCAAGAAGGAAAGTTTAGAGAAAATTAAAAAGAAAGAACGAAGACTTTTTAATCACATCTAATTCACTTTGTGCAACTTTAATTGTTTTTTCCGCTTTAAGCCAATCATCTGTTTTCAGTTACTTGTTGAAGTCATATATTTGCACATTTGTAGGTGCATATATTTGAATGTTTCTTATATGTTTTTTCTATGGTTACTTGTTGAAGTCATATATTTGCATATTTGTATGTGCATATAAGGAGAATTTGTGTCAGAGAAGGAATCTGCTTGGAAGAATGGGGTGTGTCATCTCATGGAATGAAATGATTGATTGCAGAATGTGCACAAAATGGATTTTGCAAGGAACCTCTCAAAATATTTGAATTAATTTAGCACTCTGGAACACATCCTAACATTCTACTTTCAATAGAATCAAGGAGGTTATTTAAAATTTTACACCCTTCTATGTTCAAGTGCTGCAGCTGTGACAAGTTGCCAATGAATCAGGGAGGCTATTTAAATCTATAGACCCTACCATGTTCAAGTGTTGTAGTTGTGACAGGTTGCCAATAGAATCAGGAAGGTTATTTAAACGTTCACACCCTTCTATGTTCAAGGTTGCAGCTGTGACAGGTTGCCAATGGAATCAAGGAGGTTATTTAAACCATGACAATATTTTAGTTTTGAATGTTGTAGTTGCAATAGATTGTCAATGGAATCAAGGAGGTTATTTAAACCTTTAAAACTTCCTATTATATTCAAGTGCTACAGCTGTGAGTGCAACTTTCTATTTTCAAGTGTTGTAGATGTGACAAGTTGCATAGGTATTGTTGTAATGAGTTAAGGTTCAGTTGTTTGTAGTTGTGTTACCAACTAGCACTTGCATTGAAAGGAGGTGCAAGGATTACACCGATAGTAAAATATATGTTGAATTTGGTGCAAGGATTATGTCAATACTAAAATATATGTTTAAATAGTATATGAGAGAGTACAAATCAAAGAAATAGGTTTTTAAAATCTAATATTTTAGTTGTTGATATATAAGTATGCTCTGTAGCATTATGACTTGAATGCATGTTATCAAGTTTGAGTAAATTTTGTATTTTTGTTATAGCTTCAATTGTTGCAACGACTCCAATGGAAGCATTAATTTATAAGGGAGGGCTCATCAATAGTTTCTTGTTATTAGATGCATGATATATGCACTAGCAATATGGTGAAAAATGCACTGTAAATGTAAGGGTTGACTATAATCTAGTACAAACAATAAGGAGCATTAAGGCTTTTTTTTAAAATATATTACAATTTGCATTTGACAGTTTTCAATTTGTTAACAATTCCACATATTACAATATTAAGTCCCATTCAACCATTAGCATGCAACTGCATGAGTTGGAGCAACAAGTAAAACCAAAAGAAATCAAACCCTCCAGATTAGATGTGCACAATTTAAATCCCTGGCTTTTGAGCCCTACCATTCCACATGAATAACAGAGTTAAACGTGTTTTTAAACAATGAGATGATCAACAAAGTCTTTGTCTATCCTGAAGCAACACTAAAATGACTTGAAGCAACACTTTGGATACATCTAGAATCAATACCATGTGAACAGGTAGCTTTGACAAATAGTGAAAAAGTCCCTTTGCAAAACTTGCATGAACATCATGAAGAGATAATCAAGGAACTTTGTGATACCAAACAACATCAACATCATCTTGGGAACCATGAATAGCATGGCACACATCACTGTCTTACTGTCATACAAACACTTCACAGAGGCATTGTCCATCGCAAAACATAGAGGAATACTGTCCATGCACTATCAATTAGGAACTGAGATATGAATAGCACTGTACATGGCATGGGGCACTGTCTAAATATTGAATGAAGCCCATTTGAGAGTCATTTTGACCATGCATATCATTCTCCATATGAGTACACAAAACATAACTGTCAAAATAGACTGAAATCAATGAATACCACTTGCAAACATTGACTCCCCCTGTGACTGAGATGATATGTATATAGAGCCCTGTCACTATCAAAATTTTGTCACTCAATGGAAATTGTCCTTGACTATCCAAAGCACTATAAAGGTTATTGACACTGCCACTGATTCACGAGGCAAAGCACTGTCATTATGAACCTTTAATAACACTGTGATCACTACAATTTATACAGACTACAACTTGACAATCTACATTGTCACATCAAAATAGCATAGCAGTTTTACCAAAAACCATCACCATGCATAACCTTTTTAAGTTGATAAAGACTGTCATTATATTTATTAGTGAAACTGTTATCAGAATCCTGCAACTGAAAGCATACCAAACATACAACGATCAAGTTTGTCAAGACACTAGCACGCTATAATCCATCAAGACAACAACAATGTTCCATTCAGTTCAAAACCAAAATGGAACTTGTGATATAGAAATTCACTGTTAACTAAGAAGATGTCCATTGAAATCACTAGTGTTCTTCATTATTGTGTCTCATTTTTGCATGATAGTGTCAAGAGGGTTGATAGCATTAAAACAGGGATATGAGTAAACACTTCTGATAAAAATGAATGACTAACACTCTAAAGAACCATAGGCAACAAAACAATAAGTTTCTTTCAAAAAACACTGCAAATTCTAATGTATCATGTCTATGACATTGCATCGTAGATCAAGGTTAGCATTCAGGCATATTTTATGTTTTTCCAAACTATGTTACACAGATTAAAGCACTCCCAATCTCTACAAACATGAGCACTAGAGTAGGCACGTGCTAGGATTAGCAAGTGTTAGGATTGTTACCACGTCAAAAACTTGACTAGCTAATGCATTCTATATTTTAATGAAAGAAATAAATCCAATGAAAAATAGATGCTAATTCCCAGAAGTTGAGATTTATTGGATCAACTTCAACTTGCCAACTATTTTTCCAAGATAGTCCTTAAGTTAGGTTATCATTAGTTACCTCTTGACCCCATTGGTATTTGGAAAAGCACATTCAATGCAAAATTTGCTTGAATGGTTACTCATGTCATTTGGTGTAACTTGGGAAACAACAACATCCATGAGAAGAACATTTGAATCATTTTCAACAGATTCTCCAGACTTTCCAATTTGCATCAACATAAGCTATATAGTAACTTAGACCTTAACTCTCCCTCATTACATGTCACTAGAAAGGTAATATGCATTCATCAACACAACATCCAGTTAATTATTTTGCAATACTTTTGAGATTTTAGTAATCTTAATTAATCCTTTTGCTGGAAAATCTCCCACTTATTCAATTTAATAAATTATTCCTCGGGTAAAATAATTACCCCCTCCATGACTCCTCAAATGATTGTAACTTTATTTCATAAAAATAATCACACTATGATTATTGCTTTAAATCTTTGTTAGTATTTTTCACCCAATAAAATACACCTTTTATGTAATAATAATTATCCACTCTTGTAATTCCGTTGGTGAAAAATACCCACCTCCAAGTGCAAATGCTTTATAAAATTTTACCCCATATGCTTTTGTGGGTAAAATAATTATTTACCTTATAACTCCCCTTGCCTATTTCACATTTTAGTGAAAATATTTTATCTCTTGAAGAAAATATTCACATTCATTGAATAAATTATTTTATCGCTCCACAATTTCAATATTTTAAATCTATTTTCCATATTGCATGAATATCATTCAAATATTTATTTCCACTTCCAAGCTATTGGAATGACTTTTATTCTTTCCCAATTTCCTATCTTCTGCTGCTATGTTGTCATCGGCATGACTTAACATAGTCGGTAAAAATTCACTCCAACCACCATTCTCTCACCGATGAAGTAAGTTCGCTTCCCAAAACTTCCCATCGGTGTAACTTACATAGTATCGGTGTGATCTTTCACTGATTAGCATACTCTTGCCGATGAAGATCTCCATCGGTGTGACAAATATAGTCGGCGAGACTAGAAGACCTTACTCCGATGCATTTAGGGTTTTTGCTTTGTTCTTTCTAGGCGTAGCTTGATTTCCTTCTGAATGCATTTGACTTAATTTTAACTGCCTCATCTCTCTGGCATGATTTGTCTACCCTCCATTTTGCACTTTATGTATCTTACTTTCTTTTAATCTTCTAGCATTGCTTATCACCTTTCTACCTTAATGTGTATTCACACTCCACCTTATGTTGTGCGCCCAACTGCAGAGATTTCTTAATGTTTTCATATATCCTTCTGTAATACACGGCCTGCCAAGGCTTTTAAAATCTATGCATTGAATTCAGTTTTTATCATCCTCCACCTATCTTGTCTCATCGTACAATTTATAAGGCTTTGCGGGTGCTAATAAAATCACCAATTAGCTTTGTATAATGCTCGATATCCAAGCATCTGTCATTTGAGTTGCTTAAACTATGGTGTTGTTTCTGAATTAGTGTGATTACTCATACTCAATCTTCATAAAACCATAAATTCCACCAGAGTTCCAAGGTAGTTCCTTCATAGAATCTCATTCTTTCAGTTTTAGATATTCTAGTGTGCTTAATTTCACTGAGTGTACACAGCCAATGTAGTTCACATATCACATCTGATAATTAAGCTTGACTTCTCCTTCAACCCAGGATATGCTTATTGCTATTTTCCATTCCAATATTTATGATTATATTAATCTACTGTCATGTTTCCTGTCCTTGGTGTTTCTTTTATGACTGCCCCCAATCAGGTTTCATTTTTAATAAGTTTAGAATCACATTCTAGTAAGTCACCAGTCAAGTGGTTGGGATACTACGTGGCTGCAACAACAGGGCTAACTGAAAATTCCTTTGCTTCATAAAATAAATACTAATTTCATTTGAAATCTCTTCACATTCATGTTCTTCCAACCCAAGCCTTAAGTGACAGGATAATGTGCTATCGGTCTCCAGATGCTTGAATAAATAGAAAATGTCCCCAGGCAAGTATCCAAATCGTTCTGTATTGCTTCTATTGGAAATTTTTTAGAAGAGTTGTAATCAAAACATGAATTGCCTGAGTTACTTTGCTCCAAAGTGCATTTATGACTGCTTGAGGTGCACCCTTTTTGGATTTCAGCATATTTCTTTGAGTACATAGCATTCTCATCATAAGTTATTTTTTTTCTTCCAAAAGCTCAAACTTATTCAAAATCCTCTTCACCTTGTGTGATTATTCCATCGGAGACCCAAAATGCACTTTAAGTAAAATGGATAGGCAACAAAACTTGTTTTTTGATTCCTTTCTCTGTGATAAATTGAGTCAAATGGCCTCCAAAATCACTTTTGAAAGTTGATCAAATGGTCTCCAGGAGCCACAAAATTTTACCAATGTGATATTTGAAGGTAGGAGAGTATACTTGTGAAATTATTTGGCACACAGATATTGAGATTGAAAGCTGCTCACGATCGAAGTTGCTTACTCAGTCATTTTTTATAACTGTTCAAACTGAATTAAAACTTGCCAATTTGTCTCTTTGAAGAAATATCAAATTAGATTCTGGGGAGCCGCCATCATGGAGATTAGTTTATTTAGGTCTCATGAACATGTAGAAAAAAGGATTTTCCATAGATCCTCTTCCTCAGAAGAATATTAAAAATCAAATTTGACCATTTTGCAGCTGTTCTGGAAAACCAGTCAAAAAATTGTGCAAAACTCATTTGGATTTAATTTTAAAAAAATATCAAATGATGTCCAAATGCCCTGAAAATTGGCATGGATGCACCTTGAGATATGGAGATTCAAGAGAACCATTTGGTTTGTCGTGACCATTATTCATTTGCTTAACATTTTCCCTCAAAGTTTCCATTTTAACAGATTTTTCACTTTACTAACATTAGATTTTCTCAAAACCCTTCTATTTGTCACTTTGAAACTTTGTTAAATCAAATCGTATGAAGCTGAAAATTAGCGTGCACATTTTTATATGTTAGATGAACACACCTGCAAAGTGGTTTTGCTTGAAATTGCATTGACTCCATTTTGTGATTTTTCAAAGTGAGCCACTTGAGTAGATTTTTCAACTGAGTTTTTTGACCACTAAAATCAAATTTTTGAATATGAGAACCTAAAATTCACATGAAATTTTAGGTTCTAACACAGCTGAAATTCTCAACAAAGCTCGCCTTACACGGGCATGAGTCTACTCAGTCACATTCATCAGGGAGGCTATTTAAATCTATACACCCTACCATGTTCAAGTGTTGCAGCTATGACAGGTTGCCAATGGAATCAGGGAGCTTATCTAAACGTCCACACCCTTCTATGTTCAAGTGTTGCAGCTGTGACAGGTTGCCAAATGAATCAGGGAGTTTATTTAAACGTCCACACCCTTCTATGTTCAAGTGTTGCAGTTGTGATAGGTTGCTAATGGAATCAAGGAGGTTATTTAATCAGGAAGCTTATTTAAATGTCCACACCCTTCTATGTTCAAGTGTTGTGTTGTAGCTGTGACAGGTTGCTAATGAAATCAAGGAGGTTATTTAAACTGTGACAATATTTTATTTTTAAGTGTTGCAGTTATGATAGATTGTCAACAGAATCAAGGAGGTTATTTAAACCTTTAAAATTTCCTATTATATTCAAATGTTGCAGCCGTGAGAGGTTGACAATGGAATTGGCGAGGTTATTTAAACCTCTGCAACTTTCTATTTTCAAGTGTTGCAGATGTGACAGGTTGCCAATGGAATTAGGAAGGTTATTTAAACCTCTACAGTCTTCTATGTTCAAGTGTTGCAGCTGTGACAGGTTGCCAATAGAATCAGGGGGTTATTTAAACTTTTACAGATGCTACAGCTGTGATAGGTTGTGAATGGAATGAGGGAGGTTATTTAAATCTATAGACCTTGCCATGTTCAAGTGTTGCAGTTGTGACCAGTTGCCAATGGAATCAGGAAGGTTATTTAAATGTTCACACCCTTCTATGTTCAAGGTTGCAGCTGTGACAGGTTGCCAATGGAATCAAGGAGGTTATTTAAACCATGACAATATTTTAGTTTCGAATGTTGCAGCTGCAATAGATTGTCAATAGAATCAAGGAGGTTATTTAAACCTTTGAAACTTCTATTATGTTCAAGTGCTACATTTGTGATAGGTTGACAATGGAATAAGGGAGGTTATTTAAACCTCTACAACTTACTATTTTCAAGTACTACAGACGTGATAGGTTTCCAGTGGAATAAGGAAGGTTATTTAAACCTCTACAATCTTCTATGATCAAGGGTTGCAGCTGCGACAGGTTGCCAATAGAATCAAGGAGGTTATTTAAACTTTTACACCCTTCTATGCTCAAGTGCTGCAGCTGTGACAGGTTGCCAATGGAATCAGGGAGCTTATTTAAGCCTTCACACTCTATTATATTCAAGTGTTGCAGCTATGACAAGTTGTCAATGGAATCAATTTCAGATTGGGTTCTAGGTGCTTGCAGTCATGCAGGTTTAGTGGATGAGGGATACACATACTTCACACATCAGTAACCCATATTGCATTACAATTTACATACATAGTTGATCATTAGGTGTGCATGGTTGGCCTTCGTGCCCGTGCTAGCTATATTGAGGACACCTTAAACATTATTACTAAGATGCTAGTTAAATCTGTGGTACCCTAATCTTGGTTTTCTCGATGTACAAGGCCTCAATGAAGCCAAATCTACAAAGGGACCCCTCTTTATTTGAGCACCTAACTTAAGAAACCTATGGGGTAGCACTACCCTGCCAACAAAAACCCTGATTTCACAATTTGTTTGGTCATTCAACCCTTCCAAGACCCTCAACCACAAAACCCTTTATTTTCCTAGTTTTCCCTAGGGCTTATTGAAAGTCCTACTTGCACACCTCCCCTAACCATGCCACCAACTTATAAATCCTTATTTTGAATCAAATATGCTTAGGAATCAATGAAATATCACTACACTTATCATTTGCAACAAAACCTAATGTAAAACCCTCATTTTCATACAAATTTGACACTAAATTGTTTAGGACAGCAACCATAAATTCCCTCAAACACTTCCCCTGCACTACAAAGCCTGCACACACTCAAACCATGTTATATCAAGCCTCTCCACTGAGCCACATGAAGGAAATAGTAGGTGGAGGGCTTTAATAGATCATATTTTGTTCAAAAGCTTAAAACAGGGTATGACCACCCGCCTGAAGAAAAATTTCAATAAAACTCACAAAACTGAGTGAAAATATATCAAACCAACTTGTAAGGTTAGTCAAGCCTGTTTCCCACTTGTTCTACACCATGAGAAGTCATCACCTTACTGTACGAAGGCCTCACAATCAAGAAAACTCAGAAATTTCTGGAAAATTCACAGTTTGCAAGAGAGACAATATGATATAATTGATTATTCACAAAGTATTTGATTCAACAACCATTCCAACAAGTTCATCATCCCTTTTAAAGGTTCTCCCACTTAAGAAACCAATCAACCACCTTCCAACTACCTTACAAACTCATGGTGATCGCTGGGCTTCCATGCCCTTACAATTTTGCATTTTACAAACTTACACTTGACACCTTTTTTTGTATGTTTGAAATATTGCTCCCCTTGACTCACCTAGACCCCTACAACATCATAAATGGTCTATTTAGACCTTATTTAACATCTAACAAGAACCCATACTTGAAAATCAACAAAAACCTTACCTATGACAACTTTATCAAACTTGCCAATGATTAGAAATTTCCACATTTTTACATATTTTGCAACTTCCCCATTGCTTGACAACCAAAATTCCTTCAAACCATCATGCTTGGCCTTCATCATGGCCTTATTACACTAATTTGACTCAAAACACTAACACCTAGACTCAACTCAAACTAAAAAGATTCATAAAAAGGATTGGTGCTCCTACACCATACTAACAGACCTTGCTATTCATATTAAAACCATTTGTCCCACATCCTTTTATTTTTTCCATAACTCAACTCTACAATATGTATGGAATTTGTACTACTAGAACTAGGAAGAGATAAGGAAACCCTCTATCCTTAACATCCTAATCCTTCTCCAATTTGCACCTTAATCCAATATGTGCCTTAAATCATGGAACATAAAACAAGAGAGTTGGAAACATTATATTTTTCCAATCCGCATAGATTTAAAGAAGGCCAAAGTTGATTTGAGTCATCAAGCATATAAGTTTGAAGCCCTACGAATTGATTGGAAGCCAATGAGGAACATAGGGCAGATACAATCAAGATCTGAATAGAGAATTCAAAGTAGAAGAGGCTAGAAAACCCAATATAAAATCTTCGTGAACTAATTACAAAGGAACAAAATGGAAAACACACATACCTTGAAGAAGTTGAAGAAACAAGGCCATACTAGAATTGACAGTTGGAGGCAAAATCAGTCCCATTAGTGTACATTGTATGCCTTCAATTTTGGGAAATGCTTTCATGAGAAAGAATCCAAAAGAAGTTTTCAAACCTTTTTGATTGTAGAGTTGCTTATTCTTTGATGCAACCCAGCTCTGTGAGCCTTTTGTATTCCACATGAAATAATATTCACAATTGGAACACAAAATTAAGGTGTAAGGAATTATCACTATTAATTCCACAATTATGAGAGATGCAAACATGGTCACTGTGTTCCATAAATTTGGTAGGTTCATTAAACTTTGGGATTTCAAAAATATTTGAAAAGGATTTGAAAATGTGGATTATTTAAACTTGTGCATGTCATTAAAAATAATCATAAAATCAAACATCCATAACAGGACAACTACTAAAAAATACATAAAGATTAAAATCTTCATTCTTCCTAACATTTCAAGCTTTGATATTAAATGTTAACAGCTAAAACCGTTCACTCCATACCGTTGATAGATAATAACATGAAAATATAAATGGAAGCATTGATCTCTTTACATCTCATGTATCATTAGATTCTTAGAAATGCACTAACAATATTGCCATTTCTGACAAATGGCAGGAGCAACCATAGGGGAGTTCTAGGATACAATATTACAAAATAGTTGTGTGATGCAGTGAACTACTCCACAAAGAGACATAAAGATAAGTGTTTAGACAAACACTTTCTTGAATATTTTACATCTTCCAAGTTTCGATTTTTCATCACATTTTGTAATTTCAATTATTTTACTAGGTCCAGTCTAAATTAATTTGATTCACCCAAAATATTTGGGGCTCAACACATCTATGCAAAATAAACCTAGTATGGTCATAGTCTCATAGAGCACTCTCTTAGCAATAATCAAATATACACTGGAATAAGCTCCTTAAGAATAGGAGAATAAAGACTGGGATCTTTAGATATTATAACCAGGCCATTCTCATAAGAAAATAAAAAATGGTGAAGATGAAGACTATGAATAAAGGTTGAGAAACTTTTACTTAATGTCAACTGCTCTTTAATGTAATTTTTTCATAGAAAGATAGTCTACTACACTTGGGATTATACGATGCACTATCATTTTCTACTATTTTACTTAGAAAATTGATACCTATTCTTCAAAATCTTCATATATACAATGAAATTTCAACCGCTTTAACATGTTCATAAAGTGAAAGTGAACACAATAAAAATAGTTCGGTACACCTATTTGGTTTTATGATCATTGCCTTACTAAAATATTATGTAAGTTATTGCTAAGCCAATTCTTTCTCAAATAGAAAGCTTGGAACCCAAATCATCTCCACATTGGTGCTCCCATATCATCCCTAAGGCAATTCTTTACCTAGTAAAATGCTTTAGGCTTTTACTATTTAGCATAGATTGATTGTCAATTTTCAGTTCTACATGCCTAGCTACTGAACCAATATTTTTATTTAAAAGGCTGCAAAAATCTTGTCCCAAGCTCAAGAATTTAGTAGCTCTAAATCCTGATATTTTTAGATCTAA
>VDFB02276269.1:0-17720 GCA_007258455.2 Sequoia sempervirens | reverse complement strand
TTGCCGAAATAGTGTTGGAATTGCTTCAAGGAATGAATGCCTCCTAGCCTTGGCTCGACTTCGTGCTTGAGAGATAGCATCTAGTGGAAAAGTTAGCTTGTTGTTGAGAGGAATCTTGTAGTGAGGTTTGCTTTGTAGCATTTGTTTTGCATTGTAGTTCAGTTTTCTTGCATATCATATCAAAAATCTGGAGTTGCTGATATCATGGCTGATTTGTAGTTTCATTCATATATTTGAAAATAAAAATATATTCATTCTGGGTGTTGCATATTTCTATTCCTCTAGGTTGGGCGCCTCTTTGTGCTAACTTGCAGATTTTATTGTGAAGAACTTGAATTTATAAAGAAAATCACCCCTTCTTGCATGGCCGCCCCTCTTTGAAGTGCATTGGGAAGTGTGTTAAATAATTACGTAGGTTTGAGTGTGGTTTCTTGTATGCAGCTTGGTCGCCCTCTTCATAGGAAGCCATTGCATTTGATTTGAGGTCATTTGGTTGAGTATTGAGGGAGTAGTGAGCAAATTAGTGGTTCCTAGTGTTGCTGATTAAGCATTTCAAGTGCAGATCTGTCACAAATCAGAATATCAAGGTTGATCCTTTGAGTGGAGTTCTTGGTCTTAGCATACTTGTTAAGCAAGGGAAAGTCTTCTATATTGTTGCAGCATTAAATAGTCCTAATCTTATGCTCTTGGCAGGCATTCTCTATTATATTGTAAGTTGAACAGTAGTACTATCAACATTTCTTCTCATCTTTCTCTTCATGCTTGTAATACCCACTGAATAAGTGGAAGAGGCTAGCTTGCCGCCTATTTACATTTTGAATTGCATTGCAGTACTTAGCATCTCCGCCATATGGTAGCTCCACTCCCACTTTGGGTTTGAAAGCACATGCTTGGCGTCGAGTTTACTTTCAGCAATTGTAGTTGGTAGGGATCCTTTGACCATATGCTCACACCTTGCCCTACTCGGGATCTTGGTGTACATTCTTGGTTAGAGTTGTATTCCGCATCGTTTTGGTTTAAGTGCTAACCCTAACGGATGTGTGTTGCATTGCTTATTGTAATCAAAAATTAAAAAAAATTGGTTCGGAATATTTCATATATTTTGAAAACAATAATTGTAATATTGTTATTGATAATTATGAATACAATAATATTTTAGATTATATTTATTTTATTATTTCTCTTGTAAATATTAGTTTTGTTATTATGATATCCATAATTAATAATTGTTCTATGATAAGTATATTATAATTATAATATTATCTATGATAGTTATAATTAAAATAATTTAAATTTATATTTATAATTTTGATATTTATTTTATTTGATTATTTGTATCTCAGTATTTGTAATATTATAATGATTGTGAATATAATATTTTAAATTAATAATTATAATAATATTAAATTGTGAATATATTTATATGTATTTTTAACCTTTGTATGGTTATTTATTTGTTTATTACATTTGGTTATTATGATATTATTTAATGATAATTATAATTATAGTAATTATATTTTTAATATTGTTGTCCCTCATTTTTGACTTGTTAAAAATTGGGATAACTTATCAAAATTTTGATAGAATTTGAAGATTTTTTCTTCTAAGGCACGTTTTACGAGGTGCAAAGCTTAGAAAATTTCAGTTTTGGGTCTATAGTCCTTTTGGCTAACATTTTTCACTCACTCTCGTCTGTTTTTGTGAAATTTTTTGTCATTTTTAAATTCAATTTCGTTTTGAACTCAAAGAAATAGGGAAATTTAACCAAAAAGCAAAATTGCTAAAGTGTTTTAAAACCGAAATTGCTTAAGTGACTCTAAAAGTCCGAATTTTTGTTAAGTCTTCATATTTGTTTTAAAAGTAAAATTGTCATATGGCTCTTAAAACCCGAATTTGTTTTAAGTCTTCATTTTTGACAAAATGAAAATTGCTAAGTCATCCCAAAAGCCCGATTTTGTAAAATGAACATGTTATGACTTCAAAGAAACCCGATTTTATGTTTTTATTGACATTTTAATCCTTGCAAAGAACTCCAGAAAGTTCGATGCCATTCCTGCGCCTAGGGTTTTCTTCCAACGTTTTTTGTTTATGTCTTGTAAAAAACGCGTTTCTCTTCATCTTCACACGTTTTACTGTTTTATACAGAAACGTCATACCTTTTTTTTTACAAAAACGCGTTTTTCTTTAATGCTAAACATTTTCATTTTCATTCATTCATTCATTCATGAAATCGTTTGAATATATGTTTCTGTTTTTACTCGCCTTCACTGAAAACGCGTTTTCTTCTTTTTCTTTGCTTTTTATTTGTTATTGCCTCCATTTTTGAAATCTTTATATATATGTATTTGTTATTATTTGCCTTTCTGAAAAACGCGTTTTTATTTATTCGCCTTCATACGTTTTTCTGTTATACATTTTCAATTAAAGAAAATATGTTTCTCTTTCTTACGCTTTTCCATGAAAATGCATTTCTGTTTCTCCATTTTAGTAAAAACAACATTTACTAATCTATGCATGTTTCCACGTCTTTCATTTAGCTTTCCATATTTGGCCTTCCATTGCATAATCCCATTCCCATTTCTTTGAAAGGATGAACAAAAACAAAAAGTGATGCTCCTTTAAAGTAATTCGGGTTTTTGTTTATCCATTGCAAGTCGGGGTTTGTAGCCAGAATTGCAATTTTAAAAATTGCAAAATTGTAAAATTGTTAAATGCCCCAGAAATTCCGACTGCCTTTTGTAAAATTGCTAAAGTCAGTGAAAAACCCGAAATGCTTAAAAAAGCTCAAAAGTTGAACTTTTTGGACTTAACTTTAAATCCAAACTGCCCTTGAGATGAATGCTGAAGCTGAACAAGATATTCTTTCAAGTTTTGAGAAGATCTCTTGTACAGTTTTAAATCAAGAAGATGAATTACTTGCAGCTGATTCAGTTATTTCCGAAATGGCAGCCAATCTTCGTCAACAAATGGAATCAGAGCAGTTTTCTATGGATTCAATTCAAAAGCTTGTCAATCATCAGACAATCCTTGAGAAAATGCAAACTACTTATGAAGAGCATAGATTGGCAACAATCAGATACTTTGATGTAATTTTGAAGACAGTTGCAGTAGCCAAGAACACGTTGGGTCCAGATCCGAATGAGTTGCAGACCATCATCAGCAAATTCTTATCTTTCAAAGATAGGAATGATACAAGTTAAAATTTTAATTGTTTTATGTATTTTTACTTTCGACAAAATATATGTAAAAACAAATTTTGCAATTGCAAGTGTTCTTTCCTTGCAGTTTTTGAAAATGTAATTACATGTAAAATCTTACAAGACAAATCACAATTTGGATTGTAATTTTGAATAAGTCAATCGCAATTAGTTATTGGTTGAGAGATTTTCTCAAGTTTGTTGAGATCCTCCCACCTTTTTCTCCAGACCTTCCTCCTATAAATACTTGAGGGGTCTATTGTAATAGATATCTTTTTAGCAAGCAAGAAAACTCTGCAGAATTTTGTACTCATAAAGTCTTTGAGCTTTATAGTGGAATATTGTGAATTTTCAAGTAATATCAAGAAGCTGGAATTTCAGACTTTGAGCTGAATTCTCATTTTGCATCCTTAATGTTCTTATGTCATTTTGGGGCATCATTTTGTGATTACTTGAGAATTGTAGAAGATTGCTAGAGAGAGATTCGATTTAAATATCTGCAGACTTTGTGCTGTAAATGTGAGAATTGAATTCATAGTTAGTATTAGAAATTGAGAATAATTGCAAGTCTTTGTGCTAGTATTAACTCTCATCTAGAATAGTTAATAGATACTTCATAGCTACAGATTTTACGCTGTTTTATGTTGTATATTTCCATAAAGTAATCGTTCTGAAAAAGGTTGATAGGATTTCATTCTTCAAGACTTTGTGCTTATTGAATTGTTTTCCCGTCCCGGAGGAAATAACGGAAGTCTTTGCGCTTTCAGGAAACTTTATCTCCTCTTTCTTTATTCCATTGCATAGTTACCGTACTAAAGTTTTATCAACATATACTGTTTCTTTTCTTTGAAGAGAAGAGAATATAATCTTTCCTGAAATAAGAGGAACGATTGTTGTCCTATCCATTTAGTTTTATTTAGTTAAAGGGGGAGCCTTCCCTTAATTAGGAGAGTTCAAACTCACGTGCTGTGGTTGAAATCACAATTTTGTACACTTTCACAGGTATACAAAATTTCCAACCAACAAATATGTGTTTTATTAGTAATTTTATTTATTTGTATTTCAATGCTCAATCTCTTAGTGTTACAAAATCGGTGACATGACAAACACTAGACCATAAAAATGCTCCCTTTTTGGTGAGATTGGTGAGAGGAGCAACCAATTGAGGAAAACCCTTCACAAACCTTCTCTAGAAGCCACAAAGACCTAAAACACCCTTCAACTGAGTAAGGTTTTCTAGTGGTGGCCAATCCAAAGTGGCCTTAATCTTTTCTTGGTCCACATTGACCCCTTTTGAATTGATCATGTGACCAAGGTACAAGAGTTTCTTCATACCAAACTCACATTTGGATTCCTTTGCAAACAAATATTTCAGCTTCAAGAATGCTCTACACTTCTTCGAAATGTTTCATGTGCTCCTCCCAAGTCATGCTAAAAATTAGGATATCATCAAAGAATATTAGAACTTTCGTAGCTGCTTGTTGAACACTTAATTCATACAAAATTGGAATGTTGTAGGAGCATTAGTTAAGCCAAAAGTCATAACTAAAAATTCATAATACCCAAAATGGCATCTAAAGGCATTCTTTTCAATGTCCTCTCGAACTCTTATTTGATGATAACTAGATCTCAAATCTATCTTTGAAAAGAAGACTACTCCATGTAGCTCATCAATTCTTGGTATTGGCTACCGATTTTCGATGGTCTTCTTGTTAAGGGCTTTGTAATCTATGCATATGCACATAGTTCCATCTTTTTTCTTCACCAAAACCATCAATGATGCAAAAGGGCTCTTGCTTGGACAAATGTGTCCCATATCCAAGAGTTATTTGATGACCTTTTCAATTTCATCCTTGTCCCTCTTGGGATGCCAATATGAAGTGGTGATGACAGGCTTGGCACCTTCCTCCAATTCTATCATGTGTTGAATCCCCCTTTTAGGAGGCCTTCCAGATGGTATGCCACTAAAAACCTTGCTTTGCTTAGTAAGAAAAGCTTGCACATCAAGATGGTAATCCCTCTTTTCTTCTTGAGGAATGTTGTGCATGATAACACACTCTATTGCCTACTCTAGGTGGTCATGGTGTATCAACCTTTCCATTCACTTGAAAGAGACAATGCGAGCACCTCCATTGGACATCCCTCTCAACACAACCTTTTTCCCATCTAATTGGAATTTCAGCTCCATGGTTTGAAGGTTTAATGTGATATCTCCCAAAGGATGCAGCCATTGGATGCCAAGAACTGCATCTGTGTCACCAATACTCACAACGTAGAAGTCATCCTTGACTTCATAGTTGCCCAACTGAATACTCATATTAGGAATCCTCCTTGTGCAAGTAAGTGTAAACCCATCAGCCACTATCACCTTAAAGCCTTCAAATTCTTTAGTTTTGAGTCCCCTTTTGGAAACCATACCTTCGTCAATGAAATTATGTGGCTCCAATATTAAAGAGAGCAAAAATTCGCTAACCACATAGGACTGCTCGAACACTGAAAGATTCATTTTTCTGAAAGCTGGAAAGTTGGGCAAGAGTGCCTTCACTTTCCTTATCTTCTTCTGACTCTTCAATTGACTCTTCTTCTTTATCCTCCAAATCAGACTGTTGTTCTGATTTTTCTGATGCTGATTCATCAGCTGAATAGACCTCTAAATGATGAACTTTGCCCCTTTCGAAGCATTTATGGCCTGGGGCCCATGGCTCCTTGCAAGTGAAACATAGTTTTTTCCTTCTAAGCTCATTACGGAGGGCATCATCCATTCTTGATGGAAACTTCTTGGGCTGATTAGCATCTTTATGAAAATGCTTCTTGTCCTTATTTTGGAAGGTCTTGGACTGAAATTTGTTTCTTGGGGCTGCAACCTCCATGCTTCTTGCCTTCTTTATCACCTCTTGGAGAGTTGGTGGGTCAAAAGCCTTAACTCATCCCCTAAATGGTTCCATTAGCCCTTCACTGAAAAGGACCACCAATCTTCTTTCCATGGTGTTAGGAAGCATGATGGAAAGCCTCTGAAATTCAACAATGTAGGCATCAACAAAGCTATGTTGTCTCAACTGTGTAAGCTCTCTAAACTACATCTCAGAATCTCTCTTGGCAAATATTTAAATGAGCTTGTTTGTGAACTCATCATAAGTGTTAATCAAATTATGGCTAAGTGTGACCAAGCCATGGTACCACCACTCATGAGCAACTCCATCTAAGTGTAAGGTAGCAAATTTGATGTCATCCACTTCTGGCATTGGTCTTAGGGACAAGTAGTTGTCTAGTTTTTGGACCCAAGCTTAGGTAGTGCACTTGTCACTCCCATCAAAGTGAGTTAGAGTCACTTTTCCCAAGGCTTGTTGGTGATCCCTTTGCACAGTTGGACCTCTATTCTCAATCCTTCCACCCCCTCTCTTCTTTTGGTTCATGAACTGATCTAGGGACAAAATGTCTCGAATCTCAGCCGGAAGGTTTACGTACTCTACGTAACTAACCCTTCATTTGCCACAGGAATTAGGGCTTCTTGTTCAGGTGGGGGTTCCTCCCTACAAGTGAAGGTAGGATGAAGGGGTGTAGTGACAAACCCAATAGGAACGCCATTAGTGTGTCCATTATTGCCTCTAGGATTGTTGGTGTTTGAAGCACTAATTTCTCCATTCTAAAAATGGGGTGTTTGAGGCCCATTTTGACTTATTTTGGCAAGCAACTGTGACATCATGTCAAGTATGGTGTTGAATTTCCTCTTTGCTCTAGAATTTGGATTATCTGGTGGGACTATTCCCTTTTCCTTTTTGCCATGACTTCTGATGAACTGACACTGTCACAAGTTGGAATCTAATGGACCCTTAGAACTTCTAAGAAGGAATCCTCAATTGGAGTTTGTGGTCTCTAAAATATCTATCTTTTTTGTTCTATGTTATAGTAACGTAGTTCTCTATCACTCATAGAGAATTTGCAGCTGCATAACAAGCGTTAAAGGCATAGGCTAGCAGGAAGACCAGCTTTGGTACCACTGTAATAATCACCCTTAAATTTTTTGAAAAGACTTGTTAGCTCAATAGAATGAAATGCTAAAAAAAAACATTTCCCACTTTTTGATCACCAAGTTCCTAGTGTAGGCAAGGTGAGAGCATACGGTGTAATGGAT
This sequence comes from Sequoia sempervirens, assembly GCA_007258455.2. NCBI lineage: Eukaryota > Viridiplantae > Streptophyta > Pinopsida > Cupressales > Cupressaceae > Sequoia > Sequoia sempervirens. The sequence goes on along the minus strand of VDFB02276269.1, from coordinate 10,391 downwards.
TACAATTATACTTGAATTGAGCAGCTAAAAGTAACATCCACTTATCCAGTGGGGCTAGTTGGGACTTCCGCTTTGCAGTGGGAAAGCATATACAATAATGAAATGCAAAGTAAGCTCTTCCACTTCTCAGTGGTGAGTGAGTACAACCAAAACAACTCTTCCACTTTTCAGTAGTGGGTGAGAACCAAAGAACCAATTTTCAATGTGGTGAGTAATAAGAGCCACTTATGTAGTGGGGTGAGTAACAAGAGCCACTTATGTAGTGGGGTGAGTAACAAGAAATGAATAAGAGTAGATCACTAGTGGTACCACCACTCAATGTTACAATGTTAGCTCTTTTAAATCTCTAAATCCAAAATATGCATCTTGTTGTTACATTTAACAATATGAAATAATTTGAGAGAACACCCCCACATGTCCCACAACAATCAAGAACTAACCACCCATCATGGGAAATGACAATATACCTTAAAGATTGACAAATAGATGGATGGTGCAGGTTTGGAAGAGGTCTGAAACCTTGCTGTTACAGTCGGAACAGTGAGTCAATAAGTTTGAAAACTTCACCAAATCACTCCTATATGCATCCAAAGTGAATACAAACTACAACCATGTTTCCAATAGGTCTGACAGACTTATCATGCCATCATATGTGAGTAATAGAGGTCTGGAAATGACTGTCCAATAATTTCAGGTCTGTCAATGCACTGAAAGAGACCGACCAACAAGTTCTGGTAGTGGTATAGCCCCTCTAGAGCAAGATATTCTGGAAAGTGTAGTCTCCAACCTTCATTTAATCCACCCTGAGCCTAGGCGCCCCATTCCAAGATGAAATGGATCCTCAAAACCAAGTTCTTGGGTCTGAAACTTCCCACGCCCCTACGTGTGCCTCTAGGAGATAGTACGGCCTTCCCAACTCAACTCCATCCTTCCTTTGGTACGGCCTGTCAAGTGGTTAATCATCTTCAGAAAATAACAATTAAAAATTAAGGAGTTTACCATTCAAATATGCCTCCTCCAATGGTGTGGCCAACATGGAGGTACGGCAAGCAATGGAAGGTTTGACCAGCAAATAGGGAACCAAATCAACTCAAATCAATCACCTCAAAACTTCAACCATTCACTCCAAAATCTGCAACTTAACATCATCAAGTATTCATACTAGAAAAAACAAAATCTAAGAAACTTCCAATCAACTCCAATGGTGACTCCTGGCTAGAATCACACCCGTCTAGCTAGGGAATATCTTGCAATTCCGGAACTAGAAATCCATGAGGGATTTCATCCTCAAAGATTGTAGAGAACCAAAACCATTCTGACAACATAACATTATCATTCTTCAACATATGCAACAATGAGCCCCAAAGCCTCCTTATATAGAGTTTTGAGAGGGATAACTCTAATTAAAATAATTAATTAATTCACTTTTTCTTAATGTCCCCTTTTCAGCGTGATCTTGTTTGCAGAGTGTTAGCCTATTTCTTGGACCCTTGTGGGCTAACTGGATTGGTTAGAGGGTCAGTGGTACCTTCTGGAGAGTTCGGTCGATTTCATTTTCTGAGATCGTGGATAGGCTCATTGCAGGCCTTGGTAGTACAGGAGTTTCTTTGCTTCTGACGGCACTGAATTCCGTTGAGAATTGAGGGAGATAGGCTTACTTAAGTGATTTAAGTTATATTTTAACTTAAAGTCTTTTTATAAAGTCAAATTGACTTTATAATTCTTATATCACTTAAATAAAGTCTAAAGTGAATATTTTAAGTTATATCTTTTAATCACTTAAAGGAGGCGCCTAAAATCAAAGTCTAGACTATGGAAAGTGACTTAAGTTTATTTTCCATAAATTTAAATGATCTAAAACCCTAAAAGGTACGGCCTTCTTAGGTTTTCACCTCCTTTGCTTTATAAGGGATTTGGGCAATGAGAAACTCATCTTTTTGAATATTTCAACTTTGCCTTGGAGGTTTTTTCCCTTGCTTTCAGCCTGTGATCAGGTTTGCAGCAAATCCACCATTGGAGAATGAAATCTCTTCAGTGTGAGCACTTGTGAAGTTGTGAGAGATCAGCTGAATTAGTGCAGATTGAGAGAGCTTCATTTCAGAAGTTCTGCAGTGCTTCAACAGATTTTTTGTAGTGTTCTTCATCAAAAACAGAGGGTTTATTGGTTGCTGTTCTTCCTTCACCATGGCAGACTTCATGGCTGTTTGGGCACACCTTCAGAGATGGTTTTTGGTGCTTTTTGTTTGAAAGGGCGTGGCACTTGCAAGGAAGGTTTTTTTTGGCTTTTTGGAGAAACGTCTTCTTTCTGAGGATCTCTCTTCATGAACTTGGGCGCCCTACCTATACTTCTCTCTGGCTTCAGTTTCAGAATAAACTTTGCAATCTGTAACTCTCTACTCCAGTTTTCGTCAGTTCTTCACTATGCTGATCGGATTTCTTATTTAAAAAATCTGGAGGCTTTCGGGTATGTTTGTATGTTTTAAATCCATTGTTGATGATAATAAACACCTTCTACAATTTCAGTTTGATTAAATTTGCTCAAGTTTTCATTCTGTGAGCTTTTATATGATGCGCCCCTTCTCTTCTGTCTACAAAATTTCTCTAAAAAACTAAAAAACACAAATAGACTTAAAAAAAAGACAGGGGTTTGAGCAGTGAGCTAGCAAGGCTCATCACAGTGGTATCAGAGCATTCAAACATCATTGTCAAGTGCCAAAAACCAAAAACACAGCAATCAAAAGTTTATATCAGCATATATCAGCTTTACATGACAAGTGTTTGACAAAATTCCCAAGGCAGAAATTGAAAGGTTTTGAGTCTATATTAGCAAGGCTCATCACATTTTCCAACAAACTCCCTTTTAAAATAAAATAAAACCTTTTCATGTGCAAAACCCCCTTATTTCTCCTAGGCATCCAATTGGGAATTTAAAATACCTTTTCGAAAAGATATTACACTTAAGCTATCAAAAATAATGATAAGACATTATAACTTAAGTGAATAGTTTAATTATTTCACCCCAAGTTGCAAAAATCCCGAGACACATCAAAATCCAATTTTGACCATGCCAATATAATTCTAAGACATTAGGTGAATAATAGAAGTCAATTTGGTGACTTACAATAAATAGACGTGTTCTCTGAGAAGTTTGGAGAACACTCTAAAAGTCCGAAAACACTTTAGAGAATGTCCTTCAAATCAATATTACCCATTAAGCTCATTGCCAACAAAAGAAACCTTGTAACTCTGAAACTGCATCCTCCAAGATCTTTGGAGTCCTCTTGCCTTACCACTTAGCCCACATGGACTCAGGAAATAGTCTAATGGTCTTCAAACTGATTAAGCTTGAGAATGGGGCATGACAGATCCTTTGAAGTACGTGAGACATTGCAACCAAAAATACAATAGTAGACATGCCAAGATACAAAGATGCAACATCAACAAATATTCAAGATGAAGATCTGCCTCATATGGGTGAGCTACACAAGTATTTATACTATATACATCCTTTTGGGTAAGATGGACCAATAAAAAATTCAATGCTTTGGTAGTATCTTGCCCATTGATAATAACAATCTGGATTGATTCCTGCACACTATCCACTACATTGTTAGTCATACATCTCTAATTCATGTGTTATTGTTAGAAATATTGTCATTGATGTCAAAGGTACAAAGACAAAGTTTGCTATCATTAATGTCAAAGGAAAATGAATGTCACAATGATTTAATGAATGGGATTGAGCATGACTAAAGATAGCATATTTGAAGGTGATGACAAGCTTGCTTGACCACCAAAGTGCATATGGACTGACTATGCAAAAATAAAATAACACATGAGATCACTATAAGAAATGGGTGTTGCTATTTAAGATATAATGATAAAAATCCTATGACAACTTTCCTACCTCCAATAAATAAGAATGTTAAAGAAGCAAAAGAACATGGTTAGACTGCTCTCATGAAGGATAAAGATCATAACAACATTGAACAAGCTTAAATAGAGATTATAAGAAGTGTATAGTAGTATACATACCAGCATACTTGACAGGAAAGATAATTCATAAGGTAAATACATGAACTTTGCACTTTCTAAGTGACAACCAGTCCAAAATCATGAATCAGAATGGCAAGCATAAAGTGAAATCATGCCATGATTTAAGCAAGAATATATATAACAGAAAAACAGATCTGAATGTGGCACTATTTGGAGGATGCAAAGCCAGTCTAAATCAGTGCTTAATGTGGTAGTATCATTAATAAACCAATCCTAGACAAGGAGAATAAGTCAGCAAGTTGATGTGTTGTTTTCGAGTGGCAATGACAGCTTGAAATCACACCAAAGATGGCAAACATATCATGAAACCCTGCCATCACTTAAAGAGCATTGAGTAAATTATGTCGCACTTTTTCAATGGCTTTGCTAGTGCAGAAATGTGATCAGCAAGTGGTTCCGCATTCAGGAAATTGCACAAAGAGGGGCAGGGCTGTTAGTAAATCGTGACATGGCAAAATCATAAGAACTAGTCAAAAATCACTTCTCACAATCATATTAAAATGAAGATATTCTAAAGACGAAAAAAAAGGGGGGAATAAGACAAAAGTGAATAAGACAAGGATGCTGACCTGTGAATGAAGACAAAATAAAAAGGCTGCGATCCATATTAAAGGGAGAAAACAATATTAAGGCAGCGATGAAGGTATAAGGAAGATTAAATAAACTAATCTTTACAAAAAAAAGCAGTGATTCATTAAGATCCAAAAGAAGTAGCGATTCACTAAAAAGACAGCGATTTACTTAATCGAAAAGGCAGTGATTACTATTTGAAGAAGTATTAACATTAATATATGTAAATATCAGCAATCAAGTTTGGAGAAGATAACTATTAATAAAAAGGAGTCCTGACTTTTTGAAAAGCCATTATCTTTCAAAGAGGTGTATCACTTCATTTAGACATGTAATGATATAAATAATGATTGAAATGTGTGGAGAACAAGGTGAATCAAGGAAACATATTCAGATCTCCATATGAAGGTTTGAGAGGGTGTGAGAGTGGAGAAAATAAGTTACATTACATATACACCAGCAGATTTGTGAAAAATATATTAGTGTGCTATGTGAAGATCTATTATTCAAGCACAAGGAAATTAATGAGGGAAAGAGAATTGAAATAAGAGGACACACAGATCTGCATATGAAGACATAGAAGAGAGATTAATGATGATATAGAAGAGAAAATCATACAGATATAGAAGAGAAGTTCATGCATACATAGAAGAAGATTGTGCAGAGATAAAGGAGAAGATATATGCAGATATAGGAGGAGGATTGTCATGCCCCCAAATTTGTAAATATTAAATATGAGATGTTGACAAACAAATAACGAAATTGAATAAATATCAAAAATAATAAATAAATATAAATAATTGCCATTTTTATTATCAAGATAATATTATTAAAGGCATTACTATCCTTCATAATATTAAATTAAAATCATAACATTAAAATATTATTTTGATAGTATATGTTTATCAACATAAGCTTTAAGTAAGCCATTTTCTGACCATAAATCATATTACTAAGTGAATACAATAAACTAGTAAATAAAATAATGATAACAAATATTAGGAAACGTATAATATAAGCTATGAAACAGTAAATATAAAATAACAAATATAAATTAGACAAATCAAATACATGAAGCGTTGCATTATAAAAGCAGCGATTAGAATAGACATGACTCAAGGAAAAGCTTTGACATGGACGTGACCTTTCCTCCAAGAAAGGCTCGATATTTAAATAAGAATCGCTTCAAACAAAGAGACCATCGGTGGGGAGATATATGGGAGTTGGAAGAAATAAAGAATAGGGATATCGAAATATGCTGAGAAATATATGCTGAGGATCGCAGTGGCAGAAAATAAAAATATCACTGTCAGCAATCTGACAGAAATCAGAGAGAGGGAGAAAGTGCAGATCGCTGGCTAAAATAAAGAAAGTTCTGCAGATCGATGGTTAAAGAATTAGGAGGAGCTTCAGCAGATTGAATCCAAATAAGGGTAAGTATTGGGAGGTAAGTATTATCATATGTTGAATGAAAGGTTGGTAATTACTTATATAATTAAAAGTTAAGAATAGTGGATGATTAAATATATTATTAATTTAGATTTCAAGTTGATACTTATAAATATATTTAAATATGTTATGATTTATGAATATATCTAAGTATATATTGATGGATACATATAATGAGAAATTGAATGACATGTTGGTAAGTGATAAATATATATTTAGACATATATATTGTGGTGATTGACAAATACAATGCATACGCAATAATACATAGACGTATACACATATATATATATATATTATTATTATTATTATTTACGATTATTCAATAATGATGCTTGCAGCAATTATTGAGTCTTATAAGCAATTATGATTCTTTAATATAAGAATGGATAGATTTATGTATATCTTTACCCTATGATCAATCAAACGTAAGGTTGAGGGAGGCAAGTTAGGAGGATGTTGTTTATGGGCCTCCCATGCTAAGTACACCACTCCGAGGGTGGAATAGTCTTGGTCGGACATTCCTGCTGCTTGGGGCCAAGAGGTGGGTAGTCTTGGTCGGACGCACATGCTCTTGGGCTTAGATGGGTTGAGTAGTTTACAGGCAACCCTTTCGAGACCTTCCCGTCAAGCCAAACTATGATTGATTGTTAAGATGGATTCAAGGAGACCCAATCATAAGGGGGATGGACAAGACAGCATGGATAGGAAAAGCAGATACAAGTGTATCCACTAGGCACGCCACTTTGAGGGTGGAATAGTCTTGGTCGGACGTTCCTACCGCTTGGGGCCAAGAGGTGGGTAGTCTTGGTCGGATGCACATGCTCTTGGGCTTAGATGGATAGCTTCAGACGGACTTATCATGTGTCTCATCCAAGTCCTATTATGATCAAAGACTCCACAATGCATTATGGATATGGAAGGCATTTATAATGTTTTGATCATATGAATTATATTTTCAATATTATCTAACATGATTGCAGGGCCTAAATCCAAGACTCATTTTGTTTAAAGCAATAAGTGGTAAGTTATAACCCTAACTACATTAAGATTGTGATTCTAGGATAAGATTTAGGGTTAGTCCCTATAGGGGACATTACAAGGATTATGCAGTGTTGATGCTAAGATAAAGAAGATCTTGTAGTTAGAGAGGAAGAGATTGGGCAGATACAAAAGAGAGATCTATGTAGATATAAAGGAGAAATCTAAGCAGAGATAGAGGAGAATATTGTAGAGATATAGAGGAGATGTTTATGACAGATCTATAGAGGAGAGTAAAGTCAGATATGAAGAGAACTAGCAGATTTAAGTGTAATTGTTCATCATCCATTGAAGAGAACATTCACAATAAGATGATGGAATAATTTGAATATATATGAAGATCATTCAAGAAGAAGCAAATAGATGTGAAACAATAAGCATGATATATAAATGACCATCATCTGTTGAAGAAGCAACATATTAAGGGTGGAATCTTGTTTTGTTGTGGAAGTTGGGGCTTCCTAAACAAGAGATTGGTGTTTCTAGCCAAGTTGATGCTTTGTTGTGGGGGTTGGTGCCTACAAATTCAAAAGTGGGAGTTGGTGCTTCTAGTGGGTTGGTGCTCACAAATTGAAGGTGGGAGTTGGTGCTTCCAGTGGGTTGGCACTCACAAATTGAATGAGGGGTTGGTGCCTCTAGAATTTGTAAAAAGAAGTTTAATAAAAGCAATATTTTTGCTGTGGTTTTCTCCCGCAAGGGTTTCTACTTAAATATTGTGTGTTATTTTGTTCCTCTCATGTGCATGATTATTGATGCTCATTAGTTATGCTCCAAATCTTGCACATTTGGGTATTCAAAAAATGTGCTTGTGTTGTTTCAAAACATGGTTGAATTTTCAGTCATGTTTGATAGTTTTACCATTATCTCTTACGTTCGAATAGTCAATAGCCAACGTACTAGGTAATACATAGAAATGAGATATTGCCACTCAAATTGAAAAGTAAGTTATCTCTAGTTTCTTGTAGTATTGATGGTCATGCACAAACCTATGTTCCACCAAGTTTCTAGGATGAGAACAGTAGGGGATGTCTATTAGAAAAAATAGAAATTTTAAAAAATATAGAAAATTTCAAATATTCACATGATAACATTGATAAGGTATCCATCATGTAAATTGTAGAACCTCAATACATAACATTAGAGTTGAATTGAGATTTCACATGAGAATCAACAAACAAATTAACAAAATTTAATTGTTTTCATTGTTAATATGCATATATTTTATTTTAAAACTACAATAGAAAGCCCAAAGGCTGCAAGTTTCAACTAGAAAATGACAAAAAAATAGAAAATATGTAGCTATCCCTAATCAGTATTTGGTAACGCTATATCAAAATTTGAATTTGAGTTTGAGTCGCTGCCACCATGAGGGTCTGCCTCATCCAATGGAACCCCAACCAATCTCTCTTGTGCCTCCTCATCAACCTATGAACAATCTTCGAGATCAACAACCCAACGTGCATCTAGAGTCTATCAATACTTATGAGTTGATTGATCCTAAAGCTGCAAGGCACTATGTGAGGTCAATAGCTTCTCCAATTGTTGAGAGGTAAGCCTATTCCTCTTGATTGGCTGAATGAAGCTATATGTAGACTAATTCCTCTTTGTAGAGAAAGGAATTGGTAACCTGTGAAAGGAGACCACATCCTCAACTTTGGTGCATCCTAGCCGTGCCATGTCCACTATCCAATAGGGTCGATTTGAGCTAATGTAGCTCTATTCATCCTTAGCTTTGGTCTATTGAATTTTGGACCAAAGAGATTGACAAAGGCTAGACACTGTGTTAAAAATAAGGTAGATTCCTCATCATTATACATCTTTCGAAGAGCCTTCATGATCCCTTCTTTCATCTCTTCATCATCAGATGGAGGCACTCTCCCAAGCCTTGTTGCATACCATTTGGATTTAGAGTGTAGACTGCCATATGAAGTAGAGTGTTCATAGTGTTCCACCACCATGTCATAATAGATTTAATATGCACCTCAATACAATCCTATATAGCTCCCTGCTAGGAATGACTTGCTTCATCTACCTTACATGTCAAATGTCTCAAAATTCTCTCCAAGTCTAGGAGAATCTATATCAACATATTTTATGACCCACACAAGTGGGATGGAGTAAACATATTTGCAAAGAATGAAAAGAATTTACAAGTTAGAAATTTAGAAACAATAAAATCATAAATTCAATAATGAAATCAACAATTTCTTTCCTCGATGTAGACCACCAATCATCGTTGAAGATTTTTTGTTTCACACTTTTTCTCTTAGCCATGCTCGTCTCTGGCCATCGACTCCACTTTGAATTAACCATCATTAGTTGTAGTGGCTTCTACACCTCAAGCATCCTCTCCAACAAAATAAAGTAGCTAGCATATCTAGTATCCATAGGCTTGAAGTATTCTTTCCTTGAAAAAAGCCTTGAACAAAGCAAGTGAAGTGTGATGGTTGCAAATGAACATTTGTGTGTCTCTAGTTTCTAGTTTCTACCACCAATGCCTTCACCCAACTTATCTTACCAATGTCTTTCAATGCATTTGTAGAGGCTTCTACACTTCAGATATCCTCTCCAACAAAATAAAGTAGCTAGCGTATTTAGTATTCACGAGATTAAAGTATTCTTTTCTTGAAATTTTTTTGAACAAAGCAAGTGAAGTGTGATGATTGCAAATGAACATTTGTATGTCTCTAGCTTCTACCACCAATGCCTTCACCATGCATTGAGCATAACACAAAGAGTACAAAATTTTCTTGTAAGCACCCTCTACCATCAAGTCAACTTTGTCCTAGAAACATCCCTTATAGGGCGTGGGTCCAATTTTGTAGGGGATGCATCCCTAGGAACATAGGCATAGACTATAGTTTGAAATTCTATGGGAGGTTTTGTCTTGACCAAAGTACACACCCTAACTTTTATATTCAAAGTCAGAACATTGAACATTTTAAAGTTTAATTTCCAACATAACAAGTCATTTTGAGTGGAAATAAATTGCATTTTAAGTGTATAGCCAACTTCTTTGTACCAATTTGCTAAAGCGCAAAGCAAGCAATTCATAACACTGCAAAATAAATTCTATTTTCTCATCAGGTTGATTTTTAATTTATTATTACTGCTCCTTACCACAGTAAGAAAATGATCTAAGAAGCAAGACAAGGTAGCATGGTGAGGGTTTTCTCCATTTGGACTCTTTAGCTTGCTATTACCATTTTATTGTTAGATTGCTAGAAGGGAAGAGCTTGTTGCTTTGGGAACCCATAATATGTGTTGTACCCCAA
>VDFB02276268.1:266728-304348 GCA_007258455.2 Sequoia sempervirens | reverse complement strand
TAGGAGGAGCTTCAGCAGATTGAATCCAAATAAGGGTAAGTATTGGGAGGTAAGTATTATCATATGTTGAATGAAAGGTTGGTAATTACTTATATAATTAAAAGTTAAGAATAGTGGATGATTAAATATATTATTAATTTAGATTTCAAGTTGATACTTATAAATATATTTAAATATGTTATGATTTATGAATATATCTAAGTATATATTGATGGATACATATAATGAGAAATTGAATGACATGTTGGTAAGTGATAAATATATATTTAGACATATATATTGTGGTGATTGACAAATACAATGCATACGCAATAATACATAGACGTATACACATATATATATATATATTATTATTATTATTATTTACGATTATTCAATAATGATGCTTGCAGCAATTATTGAGTCTTATAAGCAATTATGATTCTTTAATATAAGAATGGATAGATTTATGTATATCTTTACCCTATGATCAATCAAACGTAAGGTTGAGGGAGGCAAGTTAGGAGGATGTTGTTTATGGGCCTCCCATGCTAAGTACACCACTCCGAGGGTGGAATAGTCTTGGTCGGACATTCCTGCTGCTTGGGGCCAAGAGGTGGGTAGTCTTGGTCGGACGCACATGCTCTTGGGCTTAGATGGGTTGAGTAGTTTACAGGCAACCCTTTCGAGACCTTCCCGTCAAGCCAAACTATGATTGATTGTTAAGATGGATTCAAGGAGACCCAATCATAAGGGGGATGGACAAGACAGCATGGATAGGAAAAGCAGATACAAGTGTATCCACTAGGCACGCCACTTTGAGGGTGGAATAGTCTTGGTCGGACGTTCCTACCGCTTGGGGCCAAGAGGTGGGTAGTCTTGGTCGGATGCACATGCTCTTGGGCTTAGATGGATAGCTTCAGACGGACTTATCATGTGTCTCATCCAAGTCCTATTATGATCAAAGACTCCACAATGCATTATGGATATGGAAGGCATTTATAATGTTTTGATCATATGAATTATATTTTCAATATTATCTAACATGATTGCAAGGCCTAAATCCAAGACTCATTTTGTTTAAAGCAATAAGTGGTAAGTTATAACCCTAACTACATTAAGATTGTGATTCTAGGATAAGATTTAGGGTTAGTCCCTATAGGGGACATTACAAGGATTATGCAGTGTTGATGCTAAGATAAAGAAGATCTTGTAGTTAGAGAGGAAGAGATTGGGCAGATACAAAAGAGAGATCTATGTAGATATAAAGGAGAAATCTAAGCAGAGATAGAGGAGAATATTGTAGAGATATAGAGGAGATGTTTATGACAGATCTATAGAGGAGAGTAAAGTCAGATATGAAGAGAACTAGCAGATTTAAGTGTAATTGTTCATCATCCATTGAAGAGAACATTCACAATAAGATGATGGAATAATTTGAATATATATGAAGATCATTCAAGAAGAAGCAAATAGATGTGAAACAATAAGCATGATATATAAATGACCATCATCTGTTGAAGAAGCAACATATTAAGGGTGGAATCTTGTTTTGTTGTGGAAGTTGGGGCTTCCTAAACAAGAGATTGGTGTTTCTAGCCAAGTTGATGCTTTGTTGTGGGGGTTGGTGCCTACAAATTCAAAAGTGGGAGTTGGTGCTTCTAGTGAGTTGGTGCTCACAAATTGAAGGTGGGAGTTGGTGCTTCCAGTGGGTTGGCACTCACAAATTGAATGAGGGGTTGGTGCCTCTAGAATTTGTAAAAAGAAGTTTAATAAAAGCAATATTTTTGCTGTGGTTTTCTCCCGCAAGGGTTTCTACTTAAATATTGTGTGTTATTTTGTTCCTCTCATGTGCATGATTATTGATGCTCATTAGTTATGCTCCAAATCTTGCACATTTGGGTATTCAAAAAATGTGCTTGTGTTGTTTCAAAACATGGTTGAATTTTCAGTCATGTTTGATAGTTTTACCATTATCTCTTACGTTCGAATAGTCAATAGCCAACGTACTAGGTAATACATAGAAATGAGATATTGCCACTCAAATTGAAAAGTAAGTTATCTCTAGTTTCTTGTAGTATTGATGGTCATGCACAAACCTATGTTCCACCAAGTTTCTAGGATGAGAACAGTAGGGGATGTCTATTAGAAAAAATAGAAATTTAAAAAAAATATAGAAAATTTCAAATATTCACATGATAACATTGATAAGGTATCCATCATGTAAATTGTAGAACCTCAATACATAACATTAGAGTTGAATTGAGATTTCACATGAGAATCAACAAACAAATTAACAAAATTTAATTGTTTTCATTGTTAATATGCATATATTTTATTTTAAAACTACAATAGAAAGCCCAAAGGCTGCAAGTTTCAACTAGAAAATGACAAAAAAATAGAAAATATGTAGCTATCCCTAATCAGTATTTGGTAACGCTATATCAAAATTTGAGTTTGAGTTTGAGTCGCTGCCACCATGAGGGTCTGCCTCATCCAATGGAACCCCAACCAATCTCTCTTGTGCCTCCTCATCAACCTATGAACAATCTTCGAGATCAACAACCCAACGTGCATCTAGAGTCTATCAATACTTATGAGTTGATTGATCCTAAAGCTGCAAGGCACTATGTGAGGTCAATAGCTTCTCCAATTGTTGAGAGGTAAGCCTATTCCTCTTGATTGGCTGAATGAAGCTATATGTAGACTAATTCCTCTTTGTAGAGAAAGGAATTGGTAACCTGTGAAAGGAGACCACATCCTCAACTTTGGTGCATCCTAGCCGTGCCATGTCCACTATCCAATAGGGTCGATTTGAGCTAATGTAGCTCTATTCATCCTTAGCTTTGGTCTATTGAATTTTGGACCAAAGAGATTGACAAAGGCTAGACACTGTGTTAAAAATAAGGTAGATTCCTCATCATTATACATCTTTCGAAGAGCCTTCATGATCCCTTCTTTCATCTCTTCATCATCAGATGGAGGCACTCTCCCAAGCCTTGTTGCATACCATTTGGATTTAGAGTGTAGACTGCCATATGAAGTAGAGTGTTCATAGTGTTCCACCACCATGTCATAATAGATTTAATATGCACCTCAATACAATCCTATATAGCTCCCTGCTAGGAATGACTTGCTTCATCTACCTTACATGTCAAATGTCTCAAAATTCTCTCCAAGTCTAGGAGAATCTATATCAACATATTTTATGACCCACACAAGTGGGATGGAGTAAACATATTTGCAAAGAATGAAAAGAATTTACAAGTTAGAAATTTAGAAACAATAAAATCATAAATTCAATAATGAAATCAACAATTTCTTTCCTCGATGTAGACCACCAATCATCGTTGAAGATTTTTTGTTTCACACTTTTTCTCTTAGCCATGCTCGTCTCTGGCCATCGACTCCACTTTGAATTAACCATCATTAGTTGTAGTGGCTTCTACACCTCAAGCATCCTCTCCAACAAAATAAAGTAGCTAGCATATCTAGTATCCATAGGCTTGAAGTATTCTTTCCTTGAAAAAAGCCTTGAACAAAGCAAGTGAAGTGTGATGGTTGCAAATGAACATTTGTGTGTCTCTAGTTTCTAGTTTCTACCACCAATGCCTTCACCCAACTTATCTTACCAATGTCTTTCAATGCATTTGTAGAGGCTTCTACACTTCAGATATCCTCTCCAACAAAATAAAGTAGCTAGCGTATTTAGTATTCACGAGATTAAAGTATTCTTTTCTTGAAATTTTTTTGAACAAAGCAAGTGAAGTGTGATGATTGCAAATGAACATTTGTATGTCTCTAGCTTCTACCACCAATGCCTTCACCATGCATTGAGCATAACACAAAGAGTACAAAATTTTCTTGTAAGCACCCTCTACCATCAAGTCAACTTTGTCCTAGAAACATCCCTTATAGGGCGTGGGTCCAATTTTGTAGGGGATGCATCCCTAGGAACATAGGCATAGACTATAGTTTGAAATTCTATGGGAGGTTTTGTCTTGACCAAAGTACACACCCTAACTTTTATATTCAAAGTCAGAACATTGAACATTTTAAAGTTTAATTTCCAACATAACAAGTCATTTTGAGTGGAAATAAATTGCATTTTAAGTGTATAGCCAACTTCTTTGTACCAATTTGCTAAAGCGCAAAGCAAGCAATTCATAACACTGCAAAATAAATTCTATTTTCTCATCAGGTTGATTTTTAATTTATTATTACTGCTCCTTACCACAGTAAGAAAATGATCTAAGAAGCAAGACAAGGTAGCATGGTGAGGGTTTTCTCCATTTGGACTCTTTAGCTTGCTATTACCATTTTATTGTTAGATTGCTAGAAGGGAAGAGCTTGTTGCTTTGGGAACCCATAATATGTTAAAAGATTATTATAATATTTAGTTTGCTGTAACAAGGATTATTAATTATTGACTATTCTCTAATTGAAAGCATTTCAATGAAATTTATTTTTCATGAACCATTCGGAATGATACCGTATAATTAATTAAGAGGGATCTTAAGTGGAAAACGGCTGGGTCTGACATTGAACTTCTTATCATTGTTTTCCTCGTCGCCCCATTATTGCTATGAATCTATGATAGATGTTGAAGCTAGCCGTCTCACAATATAACATGAACATATGCTGTAATGGAGTAGGGCGTTGAGCTTTTACATAACTAGGGCCTATAGAACAGTACTCTAGTTCCATGAAGAAAATAGTAGTAACCTATTATGTTTTAACTTGAAATAGAGGAATCTTTTCTACTCAGAGCATGGATCTGTTATATAATGTTTTTTAGCAACAGTATCTTTTCTTGTTTTGTAGAGTTGGAAATGAGTATGGAGCACTGGTGGATTTTATAGCCTTTGAGATTTTAAATGTCCTCTATAATTCGTGATCCACTGCAAGTTGTCTTTGTAATCTCTAGCCTAAATTGATTATTTATAAACTATTTCTCAAGCACTCCCATTGTTTTTCTATGCATGTAGTGAATCACAATGATGAAAATTTTAAAAAGAAATATTACCACATCTCCTTTTTTGTGTCATATTTATCATAGGGAATCACATTGAAAAAACAGTATTACGGCTTCTCTCCTCTTTTGTGTAATATTCATTGAAATGAATCGCAACATTGAATATTACACAAAAGAAAGTGTTACAGCTTGGTGCACATTTTTCTTATTTTGTAAGTTTATGGGTCTTACCATACTTTCCAAAACATTAAAATACACTAATACATATACTTATTATGAGCAGGTTGTCAATGCTGTACGAGGTAGAGTCCCTGTACTATTGGATGGTGGCATTCGTCGTGGTACAGATGTGTTCAAAGCATTAGCTCTGGGAGCACAAGCAGTTCTGGTCTGTAACGCCATCTATCTTGCACATTTAGCATCTTTTTCTTATTATTGTTTTTAGTGGGTATTTGTATACGGGAACTTTCAATGCACCATAGGAAAATGACAGGAATTCACTTGGTAAATACTATATAGAGAATATAGAATGGCCAGATAAATGGATTGGCTTCACATGATTTCATTACTGTTTTCTTGCATGTAAGTACGGGTCTCAAGTTCTTTTTCCAATTTGCAATGAATTACACTGCAGGTGGGAAGGCCAATAATATTTGGTCTCGCAGTGAAAGGCCAGAGTGGTGTTAAGAAAGTGTTAGATATGCTTCATGATGAGCTAGAATTGGCCATGTCTCTCAGTGGTTGTTGTTCTGTCAAAGATATCACTAGGTCTTATGTTCAAACTGAGCATGAAATGATGCGTTCATTGCTATGATATTTTAAACACAGATGAGAGTTGAACATATTTTTTAGTTTGCCTTTGTTAGTACAGCATGGCTTTGAACTCTCATTGAAGAGTGCCATTCATGATGCAATTCAAAAGGTGTGGATCCTCTATTTTGTTATTCCATAAAAAGGGGGGCTTTATGTATCTAACCAATAGCGAAATCATTTCCACTTCAAGAGTAATTTTTCTTTTCTAATGCTAGTAAATATTTCAGAAGCTTTGTTAGTATTGATCTATCTTGAAAACCAATCTAATAAGCTTTCAAAGCTTTTAGAAATACTAAAATATTTAAAATACTACCATGCCAACCAGCTATAATAATATGTACAATCTCTACGTCTTTATCTAAGTAGAAGCCGTAGCAACTATCGTTACTGCGAGGTTTTTGTTTTCCCATGTGCTATGGCAGCTATTGTTATCATGATGTAATTGTGAGACGGTGTATTATGTTTAGTCAATAGGCTACATATAGTGTGAGACTTGAACCTGAAACAAGTCTCATGTCTGCAAGTCACTGTTGAGTCATCGGAAAACAAGTTTTAGCTGTCGTTTAATGGTAAAAGCCTCCAAAATATCAGGTAAAAGCCTCCAAAATCTCACTTATCACATAAAAGTCAGATAAATATTGATTTGACAACTGGATGAGAACATTCTATTTCTATTTGTAGTGTTTTTGGTCAATTTGATGGCAACTTTCTTTCTTCATTTGCATTGCTTTATGTTTTAAATTTGTATGCAGATATTTCATAATCAGATGATACTTAATCTCTTGATTTGTCTAGGTTTATTTTGTTCCATTATTTACCATTTATTATTAACTGTTTAATCCAACCACATGCAACTAGAATTTGCATGCATAAACATGTATTCAACATATTAACATACATATAATTTTCTATCGGCATAATCCTTGAACCTCCTTTAGGTGCAAGTGCTAGTTTTTAAAACAATGCTAGCATGTCAAATGTGTGTTTGTGATGCTCTATGTCAAGAATTTTCAATTTAAGCGATTGTGTTTATGATACATAATCTTGAATTACTCTTTTTATTTTCTTAAAATAAATTTGAAAAATATTTGGTAGATAAAATTTAGAAGTTAAAAATGCTTTTTGATATGATATTATTTAGTGTTTGAGAATCAATGGTTTCATATCTTTTTCAATATTGTCTTGTGTATTGCTAGCATGCTTAAATGAACGTATTACTTTTTGATTTCAATAATGAAGTGTGTATGTCATTTTTTAATTGTCATTTCCTAAAATAATGTAGTTTTAGCATGGATTATGAAGGCACATTTCAAAATTGTAGCAAGTTGATAGAAATTTTTATTGACATGCTAATATCTTTTTCTATTAAGAAATAACATGTTAAATAATAAGTGGTTTAGTGCTTATAATATCTTCAAACTCAATATTCAATGGTTATGAATAGTTTGGAAGAGAGACAATTAGGTTTGTTATCACCCCATTTTTCGAACAGGATAACTCAATGGAATTGCAATTTTTATGTTGAAGGTGTTCCCTATATGAAATGGATGATCTAGTTTTTGAAATCAATGGTTCAAAATTGAGGAGATGGATGCAAGACGATAGAATTAATCTCAACCACCCGCTTGCATTTAAAAATGGTTTTCAAATGACATACAATTTGTTAATTTAATAAAATGCTTGCTATAAAGAATTTATTTTTAATAATTTTGGTTTTTTTGTTATGAAACCTATACCTACCTTATATTATTTACTATACAAAATGCATTTAGATTTTTTATTATGTTGAAAGCCATATTATTTTTTAATAAATCATGCTTTTATATAAGATTTTGCTCATTCAAATCAAATGCTTCACATGTGACTATATCACCAAACAAAAAAAGATGGCATATAATCTTATCATGATCTTCAAAAAATATTAGAATTTTTAGTTTTATTACTATTTCAATAAGATTGATTGATATCCAATATTTTAAAGAGAATACATAGAAAGAAAAAGTTAATTTAATCTTCAATTTCTAAAATAAATAAATAAACAAACAAAAAACTAACTTTGACAATAAGTTAATACTCAGATCACTATTCATTACATAAAGGATATTTAGGTAAAGTAATCCCTAGAAAAACAAAATTACCATTATATAAATAATATTATTATTAACTTTATTTAGTTATTTATTAATTTAATAAGTTTATTATTTATTATTAATTTTTTAAAATTATTATTGTTATTTGAATTTTGATATATTTTATTTTAAGTTTAAAATTTATTTTAATTATTTATATATTTTTATGAAATTAAAAATAATAATTAAAAGTTATTAGAATTAATTTAATTTATAGTTATTTGTCTTATTAACATTTAATTATTGTTGAATAATTATATTTTGATTTTTGATTTTTGATTTTAATTTATATAACAAAGATACTTAAAATCTAAATTAAAAGTTAGAGATAAGTTTATGAATAGTTGTTTCGTACAAATAATTCAAGAATAGCACGTGCCCTTGGGGAGTTATGCTCAAAGCAGCATGTCATTTGATTAAGGATATGATAATTCACCTTTAAGACCTCTTCAATGTACTATTTGCACACTTGAGGAAAATAGATAGAGAGAAAGAGAGAGAGGATGTAATATGCACCAAGAATAGCACGTGTCCTTGGGGAGTTATGCTCAAAGTAGCATGTCATTTGATTAAGGATATGATAATTCACCTTTAAGACCTTTTCTATGTACTCTTTGCACACTTGATGAAAATAGATAGAGAGAGGATGTAATATGCACCCTACTTTTTCGATGTGTTTGAAGTTTGATATTGCAATATGAAGAAATAATGGCAATAACAACAAATAGAAGTATTTACAATGAAAAGTGTTGGAAACTAGAACTATTTGAAACACCCACAAATAGAAATATATTTTAAATTTATTACAAAAGTGGTACAACCATTAATAAGGTTTTTAACATCATCCAAATGACTACAACACTCTTAAAATTGCATTGTAGACATACTCATTAACTGTTGTGTGGAAATGGTCTAAAATGTTCTATGACCAACCTAGGGCTTGATAAATGCTTGCAATCTCACTCTAAACCTTGTTGGTCCACTTCCAATCTATGTGTTGAGTGTTTTCCAACCTTAGGTGCCTAAAACCCTATCAAACTACTACCCAAAACCTAGGTGATTTATCCTCCAACTCCCATGCCCCTCCTAGATTGGTACAACCTGCCTTGGGAATGGTGTAACCAACAACAAGGGGGTTTATATGTTATTTCAAGTCTTCAAATTTTCTTTTTAAACCTCTTAAATCTTCCTTTCAAAATCTGACTTGAAACCCCAAGCAAATGTATTGAAATCTGAAAACAATAAGCACTTGTATGATTTATGAGTGAAACCTCCTGAATATTCACCAGGAAAGATCTTGCACTTTGGAAATGGATGTTCTCTATAAAAGTTTGTGTCTGTACAGAGCTATGGAAGAACATTGTTCAACTTGTAGTAGCTCCATAAATTTCCAAGCATGAATGCCAAAATGAATTCCAAAAGGCACTTTTAATGTATCCTTTATTCCCACACCCACCTTTCTTGGTATTTTAAATCCCTTATGTCTCCCAATGTTGTTGTCTCACCCTTTAATACAACTTAAGTTTACCTTTTTGAAAGCCCACTAGACCTATTTATTAAGTCACTATAGAAATATTTAAAATAACGTTAAGTTAAATATTTAATTTAACTTATAACATTAACATTATTAAAAATAATTCCCTAGGCCATTAAAATTCTCCAAATCAACATTAAATGCAAAAACTGATCATGGCAAGGGAAAACTATGGAAAGGCTTTTCTAGAGATTAAGGTATTAGATAAATCCCATGATAAAGTGGCACCAAGTAAACATAAAATTTGGATTTATCTTTTTACCAAATTTAGGTAGGGGATAAATTATGTTTTTCAAGGAATTGCCCAAAAATAGCCCTTAGGTTGGGTACCTAGTGGTTGGGGGTCATAAGAGATGTGATGTGGTGCTTCAAAAGTAGTAAATGGATATGGAGGGAGGTGACAACTACCCAAATTTTCCCTACCAATATCTTTCTAAGTGGTGTTACATGCTTGAAGGAGAAAATTGATGTCATGGGGATTGCAACTCTTATATAGACATGCCTTGTGAACTTTTGGGCCATCTTTATTTTAGATTATTTTGATATATTTTTTGGGACTTCAAGATCTTCTCACCTAGTGGATTGTATTGTAATAGGACGAGAGGAAATTCAAAATTATGTGTAAAATTTGGGACTAAATTGAGTTAGGTCTTCTACCACATTTATGTTTTTGGTAAATTACTTGCACTAGTAAATAACATTAGGATATAATGTTGAGAAAAAGGGATAGAATCATGGATTTTTTTTTGGGAGTGTAGGTGTTGATGTTTTGATGTCCTTGATTATATTTTGTGTGTCTATTTTTATCTCTTGTTTGTGTTGCGTTTGTTGGATGAAAATTTTTAAGTTTTCTTGAGTCACTTTGTGCTAGAAAATTATTTTCGTTCATACTTAGTTCTAGGCTCTCCCACTCGATGAAGATCAAACCTCATTTAGATTTGAGAGATGGGGTTCCTTTAATGGGATGTTTCCAATATGATGCATTATCTTGCAGATGGGTATGGTGTGGAATTATAGTGGTGTTGTGAAGTAGTTATGTAGTTGGCCTTCTCTTGAAAAGAATTAAATTCTTGTACTAGCTATTATGATTATTTATATTAGATTAGGTGGTTACATATATTGTGATTATAGAGTTTGAAGGCCCTTAGTTACTTCACATGAGGGTGGCATCCCCTTCGGTTCCTCTATCATGGGTCAACCAAATGATCCATTATCTTTTTTGTATTCTAGTCTTGTTAAAACCTATAATTTTCAAATTCTTGTAATATTTTTTGTTACCTAGGGTGCTCTACCTATTCTAAGCATGGAATCTTGGCTTAGGGTTTAGATAGAGTCAAGAATGCTAGATAATATCATACAATTGGGAGGTGAGTACCTTCAATTGATAATTATCCAACTACAATGTAGGTTTTGGATTTCTCTATATTTTAAAGATTGTACTATAGATATTTGTAGCTTGCCATGTTATCATTAAGAAGTAATTTTTTTCAATCTACAAATAATAAAAAATAAGCTCCATGGTGTTTTTTATTAGAGGTAAAATATGGGTTTTGAAGGGGCCCAAAACCCTTTACATCAGAAAGCAGCTGAAATATAAGAAAATGTCATAAAATAAAAAACAACCCAACAACAACAACCCATCAACAAAAAGTCAGCCAAAAAGGAGGACCCCACCAGCAGCACTACATGCTTTTCAGAATATCCGCCTCCACGTCACTAGCCCCAGCCTTCTGAGCTTCTTCAAAAACATCAGAAATTTCCTTCCTAGATGCCCCAACCTGAGCTTTAGTTTTGTTCCTAATCCTAGCTCCAGGTCCATCCGTATTTACCTCAGAAATCAAAACAATAGCACCCTCCTCCTCCATCGGCTTACCAACAACACTGACCTCTTCAGCATGAGCACTATCTTTACACTTCTTAGCACTAACCACAGGAGAAGTCACAACAATCGATTCAAATTTACCACTATGCACCTCCCCACCTCTTATCACAGTATCCCAAATTTTCACCATTTGATCCTCAAGAGTGAGGATTCTACCCTCAAGATTCTATTTCATTTTGAGAGTTTCCTCCGCAACAGTATCCGCCATAGTGTTTAAGGAGTCAAACAACTCATCTATCTAATTTTGGACAAAGGACCCCTCAACCTTACTCACCACACCCCTAACTTTGACATTAGTTTTACTGAGTTCATGAAAAAATCATTTAAAAAGCTTGAACAAGATAATGGAACCCTCACGAGTATTCCAAGCACATTAGACAAATTTTCTCTATCAATATTAAAAACCCCTTTCCCCAAAACATCTTCTTCCTCAGAGGAACTAACCCTTTCCTGACCAGCAGGGGTATCCTTACCTTTTTCAACAACGACTGGGTTCTTGAGTTTGCGGATGGAATTTGCTATCTCCTCCACCACCGCCTTTCTCTTCTTAAGTCTCTCCACTTCCACATCCTAGGTTTCCACAGCAACATCAACATCCCCAGCCTTATCTTTCAACTGCATATCCGGCTTAATACTCAGGGAATCATTAGCAAGAGGGCACCCACAATAGTGATAGGAGAATCCTTTTCCAAAATTTGATCCGCAGTCCTCAGGACCTGCTTCTTCTTGCTACCCTCCTTTGAATCCTTCTTCTGCATAACTACAGGGGGTGGCGAGAAGCCTCACCATACAGATCATTCTTCACCTTTGCACCCCTACTCGAAAAATCAGCAACCACCTCATCACTACAAGTCAAATAACCCACAGTAGCACATTGTTCCCCTTTTTCATCTTTCCCGTAGCAGGGAAATGTGGACCCCTCCTCCAAAGAATCAAGAGAATCAGGAATGAAGTCCACATCCTCCTCTGACTTTGACTCTTTTTCCAAAATCAATTTCATTTTCTTGACTTTTTTGCTAGTCGGTTCCTCTTCAGAAGCAGTCTCATACTCCTCAGCAAGTTTGGACTATTTACCCTTCAGGGTGACAATAGGTTTAGTGACCTCAAAAGTCTTCGCATAATCAGAGATGAGAAGAATTAATCCCACATGCAAGATAGGGTTTTTAGGGTTTTTCTTGTGATCTTTAAGACCTAAATCAAGAGACATCAAAAGATAATAAGGAAAGGACACCCTCTTCATATGACGAAGTGATTAAGCAGGATGAAGTGGTAAGCATTTACCGCTGAAAATCGGCCTTCCAAAGTTATGTAGCGCATCAGCTCTTTCACAACATCTCCCCATAACGCCTTAAGAGAACTTCTCTGATAGCCTCCACTCCTTCCAGTCCTCAAATCTTGCGCTTCATCATCTTTGACAAAGATTTTCATAGCAGTCTATGCCTCCTTTTTAT
This sequence comes from Sequoia sempervirens, assembly GCA_007258455.2. Taxonomy (NCBI): domain Eukaryota; kingdom Viridiplantae; phylum Streptophyta; class Pinopsida; order Cupressales; family Cupressaceae; genus Sequoia; species Sequoia sempervirens. Next base: position 291,585 of record VDFB02276268.1, on the reverse strand, counting down.
CCCTAAAAAATTTCATGCCATCCATAGCCAAGCTAGTAATACTGGCTATAAATTCTTCATTGACCTCAAATTTCGTCTCATGAAGCTTCAGTACCCTATCATTCCACCCTTTCACGAAGAGTGTCGTTACGTGAGGATTATTTCCATGTAATTTCTCCAATTAAGGAGTTAACCCTCCTTTCTCCAACACTTTCCAAACCTCCTTCCTCTTTTTAGCAGCTTCACATGAGAAAGGTTCAGACCTATTCCTATCTCCACCCATATCGCCACAATTAGCAGAAGGAAACAACTTAAGGACTCCAAGGACAGAGTAGAGAAAACTCTGGAAAACAATGCAAATACCATCCAAAATCTGTGTGAGGCCAGAAATGGACCAAGGGAAAATAAAGAACTTAGAGTTATGTTCCCTATGGCACCCAGCTCCCATACCATTTGCTTGATTCAAATCTTGCTTACCATTCATTCTCATAATAATCGGCCACGTGAGGAAAGACATGTAGGCCGCCAACCATAATGAAAAGTTAATCAAATTAAAATCGGCTATCATGGTTCATAGTTGCAATAACCTCTATAGGGAGAGGGTCATTCAGACCCCAATCCCTAAACTCTCTAACACCAATATTAGCAAAAATGTCTACTAACCCATTACCTTCCCTCATAATATGTGATATGTAATAATCATCAAAAGATTTCAATATATTGATTGAGTCCCTTATCAAAGACTCAATAGTCCAAGAAGGGGGGGCACAATTTTTTAAATTATTAATGATATTCAGAGAGTCCCCCTCCAACCAAACTCTCCTATAACCTTTGGCTTGTGCCAATTTGAGTCCATGATAGGCTGCAGTCGCTTCCGCGTAGTGGTTTTTCTAGATTCCCAAAGGGAGCACCACTGCAGAGATGAGCCTACCATTAGAGCTTCTGATCACTCCCCCACAACCTACAAGTCCTTGAATAAGCTCCATGGTGTTATTAACAAATTAATTTTGTATTTTTAAAATTAAAAAAAAAATAGAATGAAGTTCTAATTTAAACAATGTTAGAACTATAAATGTTGTACTTTAGAAATGGAAAAAATTGTAACCTTTGTTTTAATGTATTTTTAGTTTAAGATTTGTATAAACTATGTGATATATAAGTATATATATGTTAAATCAATTGCAACTAATTAATTTATTTTTAGCATTGAAAGGAGTAGGAATAAAAATGTGGTATTGTTGTTGTGATTGGACGGATTAGTATGGGTCGATTACGCTTGATCCATGAAGAATCGAAGTGTAATGAAGCCACTAACGCCAATCTCAATAGGATCAATCAAATGCAAATTAAACTAAACATTTATCAAAACTAAGCATTCTAAACTACGAAAGTGTTAAATGTCTACTCTAATCCATTCGAAACATATCCCATTGTGGGAGTGGTGTCGCGTTGATGTGGAACGGCAACCCTTTCCCAATCCCGTGGATAAATGAGCTTGTTCCAGTCAGTTTTATTGAAGAAAATTGATGGAATGATTGTGAGATGTGTATGAAAACATTATTTTAATCTAAATAAACATGATGCAAGCTAATTTAACATGATTTCATGCTAAAATGATATAAATATGTAATTGCAAAGCTAATCTAAATGGATTTTAAAATAAAAGATTCAAACCCTAATTAACCAATAAGCTAAATGGATGCATTATGTTATTGGAAGCCATCAATGGAAGCTAAGTTAATATGCAAGAATTTAAAATGAACTAAAAGATGCTAAATGTGTGCTAAATATGAGTGTGAGTGGGAGTGATTTTAACAACATAACCCTGATGTTAAAAGATGGATCCATTTGTCTCCAAATAGTGACCTATTTATAGGAGAGCAAATGAGAAATGGAGGGTTAAGATCAAAAAGGTTAATCAATGGTCAAGGATGGAGGAAGTTAGAGGCATGGATCATGGATTCTCATCAATGGATGAGAATAAAAAATGAGATTTAATCAAGGGTTAACATTCCTTCAAACAAACACACTTTTGACCTATACAAGAGGTCACAAACTAACTTACACAAGAAGTCACAAGTTAACTTGCACATGAAGCTTTGTAAGAATATTCCGTTTTTCAAATGAGTGAGGAGAGAGAATATTCTTTGGAATATTCTCATAGGTGAGGGAAAAGGATAATTTAGTTAATTAAAACCAAATTAAATAGTGCAAAAGGGGAAGGAATATTCCTTTTGGAGGAATGTGCAAAGGAGGAATATTCACTTGCAAGTGGGAGGAAATTAGATTAATTAATAATTGATAATTAAACAATGTTAATTATACAATTAGGGGATTTAGAAGAATTAGATAATATTCATTAAATAAAGTGATTTAATGAATGGGGGAAAGGTGGAATGACATTTAATTAAATAAGAAGATTTAGGGACTTATATTAAATAGTTTGATTTATTTAATATAATGAGACAAAATGTTAGCATGAAAGGTGGTGAATTAACCTGATTAAGTCGATTAGGTTAATGGATGAAGATGATACAATTAATTAAATAGCTAGGCAATTTAATCAATTAAGTGAAAAGAGGATGGATTTGAGGATGAAACGGTGTTAGTATACTTGATTCAAGTGTATGATATCATTTAGGACATTTTTTAGTGTCTACATGTTGCCCCTCTTTGAAGCGAGGTACTTGTTATGTTGGTTCAAAGACTGACGCTCTTCAGATAAAAAATTGTTGCTTAAATTAAAAAATAATAAAAATTCTAATTTTTAGATGCCCCACTACTGCCCCAATGAAAGGAATAAGCTAGTTCCTTGACCCCTCGAGAAATCAGGTGAAAGTTTTAAATTTTGGGTTGATTTCTTGACAAAGGTTAAAAGTTGCTTCAGGGGTCTAGAAAGGCCCCGGGATGCAAAAAACATGCCAAAAACATAAAAAACAATGCAAAATAAGCCTCCAGTTTGGAAAAATTGATGAAAGTAATGAAAAACCCTAGCTTCATTGTTAATTTAGGGAAAAAAACCCTAATTTTAAGCTTAGATAGGTGAGGAAGGGTCACTTTCAATCCATTTGTGCATTCACACCTTACAGGATTCTTGCAAATTGAGCTTGACCCTTCGACAAGATGGCGCAACGAGTGCTCCCATGACACATCTCTGATCAGGTTCGCGAGTACTAGAGGCTTCTAGGTGCAGGGCCATCGGTATGTGATTCAAAACTTGATTTGAATTTTGACCTTTTGGCGCATTTAATGCATTTTGAAATTTGAACTTTTGCGGCATCACTATATAGCGATGCTATTTGTAGAATTGAAAATGCTATTTTGATTTATAGCAATGCATATGTGTTTAGCGATGCAGCTTGCGATTTAGATTTAGGGTTTCAGATTTAAAATTGTGATGCATATGTAAATAGCAACGCATATTGCGATTTAAAAATTAGGGTTAGGGTTTGCCAAAGTCAAATAGCAACACATATGTGTTTAGCAATGCATATCGCAATTTGCATTTTAAATGCTCTAGGCGTTGCAGTTTGGAATTTGAATTATAGCGACACTATCGTGAATAGTGATGCTATTGTCATTTTGGGGGATAAAGACTCCAAACTTAGCCAAATTTTCTTGAATTTTGATGTCATGTGCTTTGTTGGTGCAGGAGGTTATCTCGCCTTTGATGTCTTGTGAGCACCAACCGACTGTCTTATCCAAACTTAGTGATTTGTCTAAGTTGCAACAAGAGCACCTAGGAGAGATTGGCTTGTGGTACATTGATTACATGCCCGTGTTCAGACACATTTGGTGATGATGACAACATTGTGCGAGTGATGACATAGCGAGACCTCATCATTCCACTTACCTACCAGTGAGATTTAGGGAAAAAACCCTAATTTTAAGCTTAGATAGGTGAGGAAGGGTCACTTTCAATCCATTTGTGCATTCACACCTTAGAGAATTCTTGCAAATTGAGCTTCGACCCTTCGACAAGATGGCGCAACGAGTGCTCCCATGACACATCTCTGATCAGGTTCGCGAGTACTAGAGGCTTCTAGGTGCAGGGCCATCGGTATGTGATTCAAAACTTGATTTGAATTTTGACCTTTTGGCGCATTTAATGCATTTTGAAATTTGAACTTTTGCGGTGTCACTATATAGCGATGCTATTTGTAGAATTGAAAATGCTATTTTGATTTATAGCAATGCATATGTGTTTAGCGATGCAGCTTGCGATTTAGATTTAGGGTTTCAGATTTAAAATTGTGATGCATATGTAAATAGCAACACATATTGCGATTTGAAAATTAGGGTTAGGGTTTGCCAAAGTCAAATAGCAACACATATGTGTTTAGCAATGCATATCACAATTTGCATTTTAAATACTTTAGGCGTTGCAGTTTGGAATTTGAATTATAGCGACACTATCGTGAATAGTGATGCTATTGTCATTTTGGGGGATAAAGACTCCAAACTTAGCCAAATTTTCTTGAATTTTGATGTCATGTGCTTTGTTGGTGCAGGAGGTTATCTCGCCTTTGATGTCTTGTGAGCACCAACCGACTGTCTTATCCAGACTTAGTGATTTGTCTAGGTTGCAACAAGAGAACCTAGGAGAGATTGGCTTGTGGTACGTTGCTTACATGCCCATTGTTCAGACACATTTGGCGATGATGACAACATTGTGCGAGTGATGACATAGCGAGACCTCATCATTCCACTTACCTACCAGCGAGGGGATAGTGATGCTAGAGGATGTATGGTGTATTTTGCATTTGTTGATACATGGTGAGCGCGTGATCTATGATGTTGACGCCGGTTATGATGCTTTTCCCAGATTGACCTCAAGATGTATAGAGGTCAGGTGTCAAATTTTAGACTGATTATTGCAATGATTATCTCAGGTTTGGTTGCTCCAGATCAACATAGCAGATGATTCAGTCTAGGATGGGGGTTGGCTTGGCACAAGATGTTGTTTCGAAGGACTTAGTTTATATGGGGACCAATGATGCTAGCATCTCTTTATCATGATATGCATGAATTTGTATACTGTGATGGTGGGATTATCAGCACTGAGGTCACTCTTCTCCACATTTGGGCCTAGGAGCACATCGTTGTGCTTCGATCGATTGTTCAGATGGCAGATGTAGATCCAGATGATTATGTTGTTTGGAGATACAGGGGTTCCATCACATTACAACACACAGGGCAGCTTGGGATTCCTTACTAGTGTCGAGTGATTGAAAATATGATAGTATTCAGATGTGGTGGCCCTAGCTTCAGATTCCAGCTTGGTACGATGGTGTGCAATAGTTATTCTTTTCTCAACAGACCCGATTCATGCAGGGTCAAGAGCACACGATCATCGAGAGGTACTTGCTTGATAGGGTTTCCAGATAGTTTGGCGAGAGGTAGGACATGCCTGATGACTAGTATACTGTGATTTTTGCTAGGCCAACTCAAGAGACAATGTGGGGACCTACAATCCCAGACCACGAGGTAATAGAGGGATTTTGATAGTTGGTTGCTAGGCCATGGGCCTATGATCAGGGATAGGAAGATGCCCAAACGACGAATACTTATGATGCATGGTTCATACCCCCTCACCAAATGAAAAATCCAACAGGTATACCTCCCTGAGGGAGACTAAGAGGTGCGGGTAGAGGTAGAGGGCAACTAGATGATGATAGGGTAGGGGATGGGGCAGAGGATAGGATGGACAGAATGGCAAGCATCAACAAGGTGGACAGGTCTTGGGTGCACCACTAGTGCATCAATAGCCTCCACAGTAGCCACTAATACAACAACATCCTCCACAACAACCACTGATAGAATAACAGCCACCGCTAGGGCTAGATCCTTGTGATGCACATATACAACAATTGTAGGTAGTGATGGGTGAGAGGGATCAGGCTCATCAACAGATTTTGGTCATTATTGTTGAGAGATACCAGGCCAAGTAGCAAATAGTGGCCTTGACAGTGGAGAGGGACCAGGAGCATCAGTTTAGCCAGACCTGTTATCATGGAATCTTGCAGCGCTCGATTCACAGATAACCCCCCTACGAAACTTGTTTGTTTCATAGGTTTGTGATGTTCAAGAATGCAAAACGTGGTTTCAATCCACCTCGAAGTGCATTCCAAAATCTCAAACAATCTGTTTGAGTGTCCTCCCTCGTCTGTCTTTCGAAGAGCTTCGAATCAAGCATCTTCATCAGCTTCCAGCCTTTGGGAGTTGTGAAAATTGGAAAAAATGTAGGAGCGCTAATTTTTAGTGCTCCTACATGTTGAGGTTGTAAAACTTTCTAAGTCCTCAAAGTGCATAAGCGCTAAAAATCAGCACTTGTGCATTTTTTTCAAGGTCAATCTTTAGTGCACAAGTGCTAATTTTTAGCGCTCATGCACTTTTTCTCTCTACTTAGTCAAAATAATGCACGGGCGGTGATTTTCACTGCCAGTGCATATTTCCCAATTTTTGCACTTAAAGTGCCATAATTAATGTGCAACTTATGTTGCATTTATGAACTTTTAAATCACTTAAAAATGATTATTGGTTAAACTAAACTCATTTCAATTCACCTTTCTCTCATTCCTCATCAAGCTGGGAACTCTCTATCCTCCTACAACTCATGGTTTTGGAGATTTCTTCATTGTTTTGAGCTTAGGGTTTTCGAGTTCTTCTAGGTATGTTGTCACTACTATTTCTTTATCAATTCTTTCTTGTTTTTCATTTTCAGAGGCTCTGTAAATTTCATTTCAAATCTTGTCATTACGTTTTGTTTAAGATTCAAATCTCTTTGTGCATCGAATCATTTTTCCTCTTCTTGCAATCATGCCATTTCTTCTTCCTTTATTGTGCCCTGCTCATATTCATTTTTGTTAAGACTTTTGTCTTCATTTTACAAACACAAGCCCTAGGTTTTTTTTAGCTTCCTTCTTTCCTTAGGCATTTTTCCCCACCATATCTTGTTTCACCAAGTGTTGAAGTTGTATGTATATACATTGGCAAATACTTGAACTTCGCCATTCAAACGTGGACTCCTATAGATGTTTGAGCGGTGAATTTCACCGCTCGAACACCAATCTTCCAAGACATTCAAATGACATAGCGGTGATTTTTTCTGCCATCACACCAAAATTTTCACTAACTCCAAGTCAAGTGTAGGAGCGGTGAAAATCACCACTCCTACATGGAGCTCAATTTCTTCTTATTGTAAAAGCTCTTAAAAAGCCCGCTATTGCACTTCGCCAATTTTCCTAAGTGAGACCAAGTGTCAAGGTGCTGATTTTCAGCACCTTGACACATTTTACAATTTTACATGTTGAACATGTAAGGGCATTGATTTTTAATGCCCTTACATCTGAAATCATCTCTCTAAAGTGTAGGGGCGCTGATTTTTAGCGCTACTACACATTTGGAAAATTTTTCCTTACACTTCCAAATCACTTACTCTTTGCTCTAAACATTGTTTCTTGGTTCCCGCTCCATTTTCCATGCCTAATTGCTCATTTCACGCTTGCTCCACACTGCACTTGCCTCACACTTCCCAATGCTTCTTTTTCTAGATGATAGCCAAGAAGCCTCCATTGTCTTCTAGAAAAGAGCGCAAAATGAAATATAAGTATCAAGGTGTTTGTCCACCTACAGTGGTGATCTCCAAGGTGGACGAAATAAAAGACACTAAGGTCGGTCATCAGGATCTTGAAGACTTCGTGAAAAGGACCGAGCAAAAGCCTCTTGAAGACTCCCTGAGAGCCATTGTACACAACAATATACATCTAGTGTCCACATTCCTGACTTCTGCACACAATACAGAGTTCATCCTCCAAGTTGCATCCCATTGCATCAAGGAAAGTAGAAGTGTGATAGAATCCTTTGGACAAGTGATAATGAGACTTGATCCCAAATTCTTTGATATTGTTTTTCAGAGTTGCACACATGGAGCTATACACAAATATTTCTATTCAATAGGCACAAGAAGTCTATGAATCAGATCCCAGTAAGGCTAAGAGCTTGATTAATAGTCAATGGTTGAAAGAACCCAGGAATACTATCTCAAGATGGCTGAAAGGGCTTCCACAAAGTGACTTCAAAGAGGATGTTAGGGACATGATCACTCTCCTGGGTTAAAGGTTTACCAAAATCATCTCATTTTTAGGACTAGATGTATGAATACATTTGGATCATACAGAGAAAGAAGGCTCATATTGATTGGGGAACTCAAATCAGTGATGAGATCCATGAGAAGTTGATTAATGTTCCAACCACTTTGAAGTTCTATATAACTTCTTATTTGGTATATGTTGTAGTCGTGATGAGGAAATTCCCAGGACTTTCTATAAAGGGGAATCAACACTATGTACCAGTGTACAAGTATTTCTCTCAATTGGAGCTAAAGGAGAGTCTTCACCATTTCAGGAGGGTCACAGATGCCTTCTTCGCACCTATGATATACAGTTTTGATCCAACTCTCAAAAAGAAGAGAGTGTTAGATGAGGCCTATAAAGTGGTAAGCAAGGTCGGGTGCATATTCTTACAATTTCCAACTTTCACTTACATGAGGGTAGGGTGCTACACTGGGTGCCCTTACATGTTGCCCATATATCCCTTAGACAAGTGGATACTCATGGAGTTATGTAGACAACTGATTTTAGTTCACAAAGAACAAATGAGGATTCATAAACCCGGTTTCAAATTCCCACTGACGATTGGTAGATATACCATTGAGAGTGCAAAAAGCCAAATCAGTCTATACAGAAATGCAAGTTATGATAATAAGGACATACAAATACAGATTTGACTTTGATTACTAGAATGTGAATAGGAAGTTGAAGAAAGATCACAACCACAAGTATCACTTCGAAGACATATGGGCTGAATGCAGAGATGAGGAAGACATTCAAAAAATGGATTACTGCAGGCTTACCATAGAGCAGATCAGGGATCTTGGTGTTGTTGACCTACCAGAGGGTTTCAAGGACCCTAGTGACATCATGAATGTTTCCTATGATGAAAATAATATTTCTAGGAAACCCTTGCCTGCAGTACAGTGGTCTACGAAGGAATGTGTCTCCATCAGGGAGATGCTTGCTCCCATATTGGTTTACACTGCAAAGCGGTTACACAAACATGGTTTCTAGATGAAATCCTTTAGGACAGAGTCAGAAGGAGAAATACCTAGAGCAGAAGTCAGCCAACAACAGGAACTCCACACAAAAGATAAGCAGGCGGCTATTCCCTCTTCTTGAAGAGGCCCTAGAATAAAGTTCACTGTTGGCAAGAAGGATACATGGGAAGTTCAAGAAGAAGAAGCCACAGAATCTAAAACATCTCACTCAAAAGGAAAAGGGACTGACTCTGAAGAGATAGATTCCAAAGAAGAAGAAAATTCAAGCGAAGAATCTGCTGAAGAAGAAGATTCTGAAGAAGAAGACTCTGATCAGGAAGAAGATTTTGCAGGAGAACAAGAGTCTGAAGGACAAGAAGGTGATCAGGAAGGAGAACAAGAAGGTGATAAACAGGAATTCAAAGAACAAACTCTATCTCCACATGAGAATGTTGAAGACTTTCCTCAAACGTCATTGCCCATAACTTCAAATGTTCCTCACACACCTCCTAATCCAAACACTCCTTCACCACCTTTTCCTACATCACCTCTTCCCACATCTACCATACATGTAGTGGACGTCTCCATTCCTCCTACAACATCAACCGTACTTGACACACCTCCATCAGTTTCAAATACACAAATGGTTGGTATTTTGTCAAGTCCTCCATCATCCATTCCTAGTTTTTCATCTCCATCCTATGAATCCTTGCATGGTCAACTTGGTGTGCAATCTACTGGTGTAGTAATGACAAACACTACCCTAATTGTCACCATACTGGTCATTTCAACAGAAGTCATGACAAAAGAGTTGTCAGTCAGTCAAGAAGCTCATAATTCCTCTCTTCCCCCCTAGTTGGTATCTCAAGTATCGAAGCAGAAGAAGCAAATGATCTCCCCAGAAGAGCTCGATCTTGAAGAGATAGCCCCTCCAAAATCCAAGGGGAAGAAAAAGGCCAAGGTACATTCTAGACTCCATGTTGATAAAATTGGCCATAAGTTTGCAGAAATTGGTATACCACCTCAAGAGGAAGGAGATGTAAATATGGAAGACTACACTGTAACAAGAGTCTAGCTTGGCAAGGTCACGAATGAAAGTGCAAAGGTAGATGCACAAGTAACCTTGGATGTGTTGGCAGGAAGACTTGATAAAATGGAACAAGCTCGAGACATGTACAAACAAAATGCCAAACGATATGCAGCTATTTTGAGGAGATTTGCAAACTCTTCAAGAAATATCCAACCCATGGCTACAAAAAACCTTGAAGAACTAGCAGTACGGAAGGCAGAAAATTTTTCCTCCAAAGGTAAAGAAATGTATGATTTCATTGATGAATTAATACAAGATAGTTCACAAGTAATAGTTGTTGCAGATGAGAAGGCCACACAAATAGCCAAGCTCAAATCATAGCTTGATAAGGAAGAAAGTATTCTTACCCAAGAGAAAAAAGAGATGGAAAAATTCCTATCATTTTGGTCACAAATGAAACAGTCAAAGCTCAGTAAATTGGTGCAAGTTGGGGTAATTCTCGACAAGGAAAAATATGCAGAGGTAAGAGAATCACTTAGGCACCGCATTGAAGTGATCAAATCTCTTATCGAAGATCTCCACCATGTTCAAGAAGATGTCGAAGGACATCATGATATCCTGGAGAAGGGAATTAAGGAGTTGTCAGGAAAGCTTCTTGAAGAAAACCACATTTTCCTCCCGACCAACAAACTTTCCAAGATCTACAAAGAAGCCATCATGCAACAACTTGAGGATGCCAACTTTTCAAAAGCCTCAATACATGTCACTTATGAGATACAACCAACTCTTGATAATATCAAGATGCATCTTCATAGGAGCAAGAAAATTCATTCATCTACCAAAAGGTTGATCACAAGAATTCATACCCTTGTAGATTACATAGTCGGTCCAGATGATGCATTCATCCAGGGGAACAAGAAGAAGTATGAAGACTTCCGCGCCCAAAGCAAGGAACCATGAAGAATCTTGATCTCTAGTGTTGAATATTTTGATGCTTCCCTTTATGCATATTTTAAATAGTTTTTGACATCTTAAATGTCTTTTTAGCAAACATAATTACATGAAAAATATGAGATGTTTTCCCACAAAGATGGACAACATTTTAACTTAGTCAAAGTTAGGCGAGATTTTCCTAAATTAGCTCACCTAACTTTCCTAATTTTTCTCAACTAATTTCCTAGATTTTCTCTTCCCTCACTTTTATAAATAAGAGGGATTTCTATTGTAATCTTTACCTTTAGTATTTTGCAACGAAGTGCTGCCATTTTTGAAGTAGATTTGTGAAACTTTGTGTTCATGTTTGTGAATGAAAATCTAATCAATAAAGAAGAGAATTGCATACCAGACTTTCTGTTGGAATCGATAATCTTGTGGATTGATCATATTGGTAGTGATTAGTAGATGAGATCTGAAGGGCTTCAAATAAATTTATGTAAACTTTGTGTTACATTATTTATTTGAATTTACATTTATTTTTAAGTAATCATTGGTGGATTATTTGCAAGACTTTTTGCTTGCATTTTTTCGCGTTGTTCGCAGAATTGTTGTGTTGTATCTAGAATACTTTGCACTTCTAATACGACACGTTTTGTGTATCTGAAGGATCTGTCAGTGAAAAGCTATAGAGTGACTTTGTGCCTTCATGAGCTTTTCTTTCTCATTTTTATTGTTATTATTATCAAACCTGATATCTCTACGCTTTGCTTTGACAAGATAGAAGTATTGGTATTACTAATTTGTTTTTAGTTTAAAGTTATTTTGAATCAGAACTATCAACTATGAAGCATTGCAAAACATCTTCTCTAAAAAAAGAGAAGCATGAATGTGACACACCTCCCCATTTCATAAGTGTAGTGTACATTTTGTAAATACTTGATTAGTTTTACTTAGCTTATGTTAGCCGTAAGAAGGGCACCTCCCCTTTCTAAGAGGAGAGATTATATCTCACACAATTGTGGTTGAAATATAGGTTGTGTAATCTATTGAAAAGGTGATTACATAATTTTCACCCAACAAAATCGTCAAGATGCAGTTAGCATGGGAGGTCAGGTGGAGCCAGTAGTTGGAGACTATGATAGCTACAGCCCAAGGGCGGACAGTGTCTGCCCGATTGTATAGAGAGGTGTTGGGTGAAAATTATGTAATCAACTTTTTGATAGATTACACAACTTGGACTTCAGCCAGAGCTATGTGAGATGTAAATCTCTCCTCTCAGAATTGGGAGGCACCCTTCTTACTGCTGATAGAAGCGATAGTAAAACAAACAAGTAATTACAAAATGTACACAAAACTTACAAAGTGGGGGGGTGTGTTACATTCATCCTTCTCTCATTTTTCAGAGAAGATGTTTACAAAGCTTCACTGTTGGAAGTTCATGATTCTTAATAACTTTAAACAATCAACTAGCAGTAATACCAATACTTCTATCTTGTCAAAGCAAAGCGTAGAGATACCAGAAGTAATTAACAATAAACAAATAAAGTAAAAGGGAAAGCTCACAAAGGCACAAAGTCGTTCCATAGCTTTTCAATGGTGGATTTGTGAAAAATGTATCATTTGTCATGTTAGAAGCACAAAGTCTTCTTAGATGCAGAAATTCCTCGAACAACATGAACAATTACAAGCACAAAGTCTTGTAGATCATTCAACAATAGTATCCAAAGAACACGAATAACTACAAGCGCAAAGTCTTATAGATTATTCAACTGAAAGATAAACAAAAACACAAATGCAAATCTAAATAATAGATGCAACACAAAGTTTACATAAATTACTTAGAGTCCTTCAGATTCCATCACCTAATCACCACCAAATAAGATCAATTTGTAAGATTATCGAATCCAACACAAAGTCTGGTTTGCAATCTTCTTCTTTATTGATCAAATTTCATTCACAAAGTATGAACACAAAGTTTCACAATTCTGCTTCAAAAAGGGAAGCACTTCGTTGCAAAATACTAAAGGATGAATTTACAATAGAAATCGCTCACATTATATAGAAAGAGGGATGAGCAAAATTAGGAAACTAATTAAGGAAATTAAGGAAAGTTAGGTGAGAGATTTTAGGAGATCTCACCTAACTTTGACCAAAGTTAAAGTGTAATTTGTTTTCAAAAGATTACATCTTCAAACTTGGTGCAATTACAATTTACAAAAAGACATATAAGATGTCAGGAAGTATTTACAAGATGCATAAAAGGATGCATCAAAATGTTCAACATCGGAGATCAAGAATCTTCATGGTTCCTTGCTTTGGGCGTGAAGTCTTCATACTTCTTCTTGGTCTCCTGTATGAACACATCATCTAGGCCGACTGTGTAATCTACAAGGGTGTGAGCTCTTGCGATTAGCCTTCTGGAAAATGAATGGATTTTCTTGCACCCACGAAGATGCATCTTGAGATTATCGAGTGTCAGCCGTATATCACAAATGATATGTATTGAGGCTTTGGGAACTGGATCAGAAGATGTCACCTTTAGGATCACTTGATGAAATCTGGAGAGAAACTGCAAGGATAGTGAATCAATAGATGTTAGCAAAAAAAGTAGCATTGGGAAGCGTGAAGCGAGAAACAATGTTGAGCAAGCATGAAATGAGAAACTAGGCACGAAAAATGATGCAGGAGCAAAGAAACGAGGTCCGAAATGGAAATAGAGCAAGTTTGAAGAGACTAAGATAAAAATTGCCAAAAGTGTAAAGGTGCTAAAATTCAGCACCATTGCACAAAAAATGACTAAGTCTGGAAAAAGTGCAAAGGTGCGAAAAATAATGCCATAGTCAAAAATTGGCAAAGTCTGGAAGAAAAGTGTAAAGGTGCTAAAATTCAACACCATTGCACAAAAAATGACTAAGTCTGGAAAAAGTGCAAAGGTGCGAAAAATAATGCCACAGTCAAAAATTGGCTAAGTCTGGCAACAATGTGTAAGAGCGCACTTTTTTAGCGCTTCTACACATTTTTGGAAAATCACTTTTTATGCAAGGTCGCTGATTTTTGGTGCCACTGCACTTTCAAAACTTAGCCAAAAATTTGGATGAGTTAGAGCGCACTTTTTTGGCACAACTGCATCTTTCACAATTTAACTAAGTATGATTAGTGAGACTTCGCAAAGGAGCTCGTTTCAAAGGTCTTCGCGAGGTGAACATAAGGGGGATGCTCAAACTGACTATTTGAGGCTTTGAAACGCATTTTGAGGTGGCTTGAAAATCATCTCATTTTGCACACTTGAACTTCACGAACCTAGGAAACAGACAAGTTTTGTAGGGGGTTATCCGTGAATCGAGCACTACTAGATTCCATGATAACAAGAGGTTGTGACCAAGGCTGCTTATTATTGTATGCACTACCATTGGGATGTCCCACATGCGCTAAACAACTAGATTACTCAAAGAGGAATGGGGCACATCCTAGGGCTGAGGATCAGCCAGAGAGACAATCAGGTGAGGGTAGCAACCATCAAGGCTAGCTCGCGTGTACAAACACTTTTTGATTATTTCCTGATTCTTTATATAGATATACATTCATGGGATCCTTTTTGATAGCCTCGTGGATATTGTATTTTTTATTGATAAACATACACTGATTCATAGATTGTACCATGACAATCATTTTTTGATATATATATATATATGATAGATGAGATTATATGGATTCAATATGCAATGTGGTGTGTTCATTTTATTTCATGCTTTATGAATGTATGGATTCATTTTATTTAGCTATGTGATATGTGATGATATATGCAATGCAATGCAATGGATGGATGTACTTTTTTTGTGTATTTTCTTATGCAGTTTTATGAGATGATGATGTATGCATATGGATGTATGGATGGATAATGGAGATGTTCATGCTTATGATATGATAATGCAATGTATGTTAATGATATGTATGCAATGATTTAAGATGCTTAGAATAACAAATCTATATTATTCATCGCAACTTAAATGATAATGATGATGCAAGATGGATGTTTTATGATATGTTATAATTATGCGAGATGTATGCATGTTGATGATTTGTGGATGCAGGATGGATGAATTGATGATGTTTTTGTTGACTATCATGATACTAGGTTAGTGTAGAGAGAAGATAGAAGAAAGAAGATGAATGACCATTGATTTTGGTGATTGATTCAAAAGATCCAGCAAGTCTATGATCCACCGAGACTTTATTAGAGATGGTGATGAGAAATGCATGATGATGATGATTTTCTCATATCTTGGGATTGGGATTTTTTGTTGTTCCTTATTGTTTGATATAACACATAGACATGATGCATCAAGGTATTGATAACCAAGACGACATTGTATCTAGTGTAATGGACCTTGACTCTGCAAATAGATAGGATAGTTCTTGTTCACACCTTGACACATGGAAACCTTGTCAGAATGTAGTTTAGTAGTTCAGAATATCTTGGACCAAAGCATATACAATAGTCAACAATCGACCCCAAACGACTTCCCTACACACAACTAAGCAAGTATGCACCAAGATTATTTTACAAGAAGTCCCACAAGCACAACAAATAAAAGATAATGATCATGCCCTATTCGTTTCTCTCTAAATCATTTTGATAGACATCATCGAGAGGTCCTCAGAATGGGTCAATAAGATAAATCATAAGAAAAGATCAAAGACAAACAGTCAGTGTTATCTATATCTCTTTCCAGTTTAATTTTAGCTAAAGTGTTTTCTGATACTAATTTCCATCATAGGAAGGATTCATCCTAGGACATGTTGATCAGATGGTTTGATTAGGATGAGGTGTTTGATAAGCCGTTGATATAAACTTCACTGACTCATTTACCTATGATCTAGACTTTTAGATTTTGACACTTAGGTTCTTACTTTACGACTTGCGACACTTGTTTTCTATTTGTTTTGCCAAAGGTTGAAGGTGATGATCAATTTATTATGGATGAAGGTTTATTGCGGGTGAAAGCAAGATGGGGATGGATGGTTTTTGGATTTTCTAAAATATTTCAATGTTTTTGGTATTTTGAAATTTTTTTGAGGTTGTTTTTGGTCTTTTTTGAAAGTTTATGTGAATGTTTTGGATTTTTGATTTTTTGAGGTTGTTTAGGGTTTTTCAAGCTTTTCCAATGTTTTGGATTTTTTAATTTTCAAATGTTTTTGTGTTTTCTGTTATTTGAATGTTTTAAGGGTTTTTTGATATTTGAATGTTTAGGGGTTTTTTGATATTTGAATGTTTAGGGGTTTTTCGATATTTGAATGTTTAGGGGTTTTCTGAGTTTTGACCAAGAACCTAACCTAATTGACCTATCCTAGGGGCCTTGGGGGCTAATCATAGATAAGCCTTGCCTACGTTATACATGTAGAGACCACATAGTTTAATTGACTTGACTTATTAACAAATGAGAGATTAACAGTTGATGGAATGCCAATTTATTATGACGGACTCCTAAAGGACTGACCTAGGGTGTCTCGAGGGCACATCAATGATGGCCTTGCCTACATTCAAGCTCAGAGACTTGTAGTTCAACAACAGGGTACTATTTTTTGGATTTTCAATTTTTTGACCTTTTTAGGGATTTTGATGTGTTTTGGATGTTTTGGATTTTGACTTTACAATTTTCTGAATGTTTTTGGATTTTAGCTATACAAGATTTTGCAAATTTTTTTGGATTTTCGATGAGGTTTCCAATAACCTTAAGATATACAAGAACCTGATCTGATCCATAACGAATTTCCCCTAGTGTGATATGATAGACTACCTCGATATATGTAGGACAAACTGACCTTTGGAATATGCCAAGTAGTACTAAGGGGATGTGATATTTCAAAACATCAAGCTATAATAAGAACACAGATGGGTGATAGAATAAATGGGATGGATGAGGCGATGGATGAAGATGATGCAAAGAATAATAGGATAAAGAACCAAAGAATAGATGGAGGTGCTTTATTTACGTGAGACTCTTGTTTGACAAGTTTTCACTAAGGTACTTGCCCAAAGCGCCACCATAGTGGTTTTCACTAGAGGACAATTTTTTTTTACTTTTCCAATCCTTTCTCTTATTTTTTTGGATTTTGATTACATTTTTTATTTTTTTGTATTTTTAGATTTATACCCTTCAAGACTAGGCATAAAATTTTTTAAGATGAAAGTTGTTGGTTGGTTCTTGCAAGGGTCCACCTTTGGGTGTTGACAATTGATATGATTATGATCCACAGCTTATTGTGATGAAAAATGGACCCAACTAGTTAGGCTCAAACTTTCCTTTACTATCCTGATCTAGAAGATTCTTCTGATTCTACTTTACGACAAGATCCCCTACTTGGAAAGACCAACATTTGATCTTCTTGTTATAGCTCTATTTTAGTCAGTTTTGATATACTTGCAAGTGGTTAAGAGCATCAAGACGACGTTCATCCATGAATTCTAGCTCATTTATCTGAGATACTCTATATTCTTCATCAGTGATTTGGTTTTGTAGTGACACTTATAGTGATGGGAGCTCAACATCAATAGGTAGGATGCATTCTTATCTCTAGACTAGGGAGAAAGGGGTTGCACCTATTGGCATGCAGATACTAGTTCGATAGGCCCAGAGAGCGAGATTTAGCTGCAGATGCTAGTCATAGCCAACTTCATTGACCGTTTTCTTTAGGATTTTCAAAATGGTCTTGTTTGTAGCCTTATCTTGACCGTTGCCTTGGGGATAATACGAGGTAGAGAATCGGTGTTGGATGTTGAATATTTGACATAACTCTTTTAAATCTTGATTCTTGAAGGGTGTTACATTGTTTGAGATAAAGGTTTATGGAACACCATAGCAAAAAATTAGGTAATTCAAGATAAATTTAGCAATTTGCTTCCTCATTATGTAGGTCATAGGTGTTGTCCCTAATTTTTGACTTGCTAAAAATTGGGATAACCTATTAAAATTTTGATAAAATTTGAATATTTTCTCTTCTAAGGCACATTTTACGAGGTGCAAAGGTTAGAAAATTTTATTTTTGGGTCTATAGTCCTTTTGGCTAACATTTTTCACTCACTCTCATTCATTTTCGTGAAATTCTGAGTCATTTTTAGTGTATTTTTGGTTAATTTCGGGTTTTTCTGACATCACTGCAAGTAGGAGATTTTGAGCTTCACTGCAAGTTAATAAGAGGAACCTTTTGTGTCTTGCAAGTCATTTTGTTTTTATTATTCTCATTTTAAGTCTTTTTAGGGACTTTTTGAGGTCATTGCAAGTTACTTTTGCTTTTTAAGTTGCTTGTAATTGCTTTTAAAAGGTCTGACTTGCTTTTTAAGTTGCTTGCAATCACTTCTAAAAGTCCCAATTTTACTTATAAACACTTGCTATTGTTCTAAAAAGTTCTGATTTCATTTAGAATACTTGCAATAACTTATGAAAAACTCGATTTCACTTGTAAAGTGATTAAAAAGGTCTGATTTCACTTTATTTTGACTTGCAATGACATTTCAAAAACCCGATTTTCATTAAAAAGCACTTGCAAAGTCTTTTAAAAGGCCCGATCTTCTTTATCTTGTAATGTCATTTAAAAAGTCTGAATCAAGTTCAAGTTATTAAAAGTAACTTGTAAGATGATTTAAAAGCTCCGATTTCATTTTGAGCACTTGCAAAGTCTTCTAAAAACCTCGATTTGAGTATTTTGATAAAAATTACTTGCAATTGTTCTTCAAAAGCTCGATTCTACTTAGTATGAACTTGTAATGGTCTTTAAAAATTCTGATTCAAGTTGAGATCATTTGAAATCTGCTTGTGGAGGATGTTGTTTGAATCTGAGTTTGATTTGGTCTTTCTCTTTTCATGACGCCCAAGCAATGAAATTGGATCTTCAGCCATAAATGGGTTGAGCTTCTTTTACTGTGTTTTTCTAAATGCATTTTGGGGTTTCTTCCATCTTTTTGGTTTGCAATTTTTTATTGTATGTATGTTTCATTTTGTTTTTGTGTTTCTTTTATATTTCAATGTTCTTGCATCATGTTCTCATGGCACCTTTGGATGCATTTGATATTTACATGTTCAAATGTGCCTTCTTTCAAAACACGTTTTCCACTTTACCATGCCATACGCCTTCTTTAAAAATGCGTTGCCCCCATTCAAAATGTGTTTCATTTCAAAACGTGTTTTTCTTCATATACCATTCATTTTTATCTTCTGGTCCATCCATAATATCCCTTCACCTTTCATTCTATTCACCGTTCATTCACATCCTTCATTCCATTTCCATGTCATTCATCTCCTTTCATTCCATCTCATTGTGATTTTCTAGAAAAGAAGAAAAAGATAAAAAAATTATGCCCTAGAAAGCAAATCGGGATTTTTCCAATCAATTACAAGTAGGGCATTTTTGTCTAAAATGCAACTACAAGTTAGCACAAGGAAATAAACTTGCAATGGTTTCCTATTTCCTCCTACTTGCAGTCAAGAAATTACTCTTTACAAGTTGGTATTCACTTGCAATGTCTCTTCCAAAACCCGAATTGCAAGTAAGTTACTTGTAATGAATGTTCTATGCTAAGGAACAGTCATACAAAGTTGCAGACCTGAACATGAAGATTTTAAGAATGAATTGGTTTTTCAAGAGGGAAAATCCACACCGTCCTTTTTATTACCATGATTGCTAATACAAAAGAGAGTTAGTTCATGTTTATATAACTAATGTTGAAGTAATTTTGTAGACGGTTTGTGGAGGAGAAGTAGGAAAAGATTGGAAAACTGAGAGAAAACACAAAAAAATGGTCAAGTTTTGACACTTTTTGATTAGCAGTTAATGAAGATGAGCAACACTGTATGTCAAGAGAGAAAATAGATGTCATTCTTAAATAGGTTGTAAAGCGCTTTTTCAATAAAAAGGAAGTTACATCTACATTAGTTATGGATGCTCTCTATAGTGGCTACAAAGCGCTTGAGTGCCAAAATGCAAACAATAAGGGAAAAGTAGAAGTATGGGCCTATAGGATATATCATCACTTATTGTTTGCATAGAAAAAGATGTGTTTGTACTAGCTGATGATGTGTTATATTTGCTTGAAAAGGCTGCATCTGAATCATTGCCGCCATTGAAGGATGACAAGGGCCCTCAAAATCATACAAAAGATGGAGGTTTAGGTAACGATTTTGGTAGGAACTCTGTTGACTATCATGAAAAATGTCTCACACAGTTAGGGAGGAGAACTGTTGAAATGTTTTGTGCTGGCATACTTCTACAGCAATCATGTTGAAATGACCTATCAGAAAGATGTTTCCATCAAAATGCAAGAGGAATTGATTCGTGAAGAGAAGCAGTAGCAGTCCTAAAGTGCAAACTTTCAGGAGTCTTAGAAGTAAAAAGATAGATCATAGATATGTGCAAGGATAACACAAGAAATCTAGACAAAGATCTATGAAGAGTGAAGAATAATTGAACAAAATGAAGGACATTCATGCCAAGGGAAAGTGATGATATTTCCAAGAGATCTATAAAAAGGATATTCTTCATCAAAAGATCTTTCTACCTATGGAAATTAGTAACATGCAAAGGCAGTCCTATACATGTCTATTGAGATAGGACAGTGAATCAAGACATCTTATAATTATGAAAAGGAAAAGACAGTTGATTAAAGAGCAGTTTGTAGCAACATGATGACTTCATCAATAGAGGATGACATATAATTTACTTCTGTTATGTTTTATGTATTTTGTTTTGACAAGTTACATGTGAAAGCAAAAATTGTAATTGCAAGTGTTTCTTTCACTTGCATTTTTGTAAAATGTAATTACATGTAATCAAGTTACAAGTCAAATTACAATAGGACTTGTAATTTGGAATAAGTCAATTGCAAGTAGTTGGTGGTTGAGAGAATTTCTCAAGTTAGTTGGGAT
Source organism: Sequoia sempervirens (assembly GCA_007258455.2). NCBI lineage: Eukaryota > Viridiplantae > Streptophyta > Pinopsida > Cupressales > Cupressaceae > Sequoia > Sequoia sempervirens. The sequence continues at coordinate 270,626 of VDFB02276268.1, read as the reverse complement.
CCTCCCACCTTTTTCTCATGACCTCTCTCCTATAAATACTTGAGAGGGTCCTTTGTAATTGATATCTTTTTAGCAAGCAAGAAATCTCTGCAAAATTTTATACTCATAAAGACTTTGAGCTTTATAGTTGTTAATTGTGAATTTTCAAGTAATATCAAGAAGTTGGAATTTCAAACTTTGAGTTGAAACCCTACTTTGCATTCTTTGTGTTCTTATGTCATTTTGGAGCATTATTTTGTGACTAGAAAATTGTGGAATATTGCTGAAGAGAGATTCAATTTAAATATCTGCAGTCTTTGTGCTGTAAATGTTTAAAGTTGAATTTGTAGTTAGTATTAGAAATTGAGAAGAATTGCGAGACTTTGTGCTTGAATTAATTCTCATTTAGAGTAGTTAATAGATACATCGTAGTTACAAACTTTGTGTTGTCTTATGTTGTATGTTATCATCAGAATTATCTTTCAAAAGGGTAGATAGGATTGCTGATTTTCAAGACTTTGTGCTTGAGGTTGTTTTCCCGTCCCAAAGGAAGCAACATAAGTCTTTGAGCTTTCAAGAAAATTCATTTCCTTTCTATTTATTTTATTGCAAGCTGTTGTTATAGTTTATTTAAAAGTTCATGTTACTTTTCTATGAAGAGAAAAGAGTTTAATCTCTCCTGAAACAAGAGGAAAGATTACCATTCCACCTATATTTGTTTTTAGTTATTTAGATAGGGGGAGCCTTCCCTTAAATAGGAGAGTTTAACTTACACACTATGTTGAAATCACCATTTTTTCAAACCTCCTAAGTTTACAAAATATTCAACCAACAATAGGAATGGCTTCAACCCACTTGGTAAAGTACTCAATGGTTGTTATGATAAACTTGTGGCCATTGGATGAGGTTGGAGTGATATTTCCTATGAGGTCAATCCCCCACTGTGAGAAAGGCCAGGGTGTGATCATTGGTTGCAATTCTTGAGTTGGAGCATGAATCAAATCTCCATCCTGTTGACATTGGACGCATTTTTGCACATACTACTGGGCTTCTCTTTCCATAGTTGGCCAATAGTATCCCATCCTCAAAAGTTTCTTAGCTAAGGTCATACCACTAGAATGGGAACCACATATGCCATTTTTTACTTTTGTTAAAGTGGTCAAGGCTTCCTCTTGGTTAAGACATCATAGTAATGTCCCTTCGGTGCTTCAGTAGTGAAGGGTATCACCTAAGATCACAAATCAAGATGCCTTTTTGACAAAGATCTTTATAAGGTTGGAGGTGATATCAAATGGAGGGGTTCCTTTGGCAAAGTAGATGAATAAGTCATGATACCACAGGGATCCAAGATCAACAACGACACACGCAAATTCAAATTCAATGATTTCTAAAGTCGGTACAAGAAGTATTTCTACCAATAATTCACATTGGGGGACATTGTTTGGCATGTCTAACAATGATCTAATTGTCACCATGGCATTAACTGCTCAGTTGTTCATATGAGGAATCTACTCAAAAGTTATATCTATGAAAAGATCCTTGAGATTCTCTACCATCTTCTTGTAAGGAGTAAGCTTGTCGTCCTTAGTTTGATAGTCATCATTGACTTGGTTGATAACCAGCTATGAGTCTTCATAGACTTTCATCTCTTGTATCTGCCACTGAACCACTATCCTTAGACCTGTGATTAGGGCTTCATACTCAACAATGTTTTTAGTACATGGAAATGATAGCTTGTATGACTTTGGAATGCAATCACCTTGAGGGGTGATAAAAATAATGCCTACCCTTGATCCATGTTGGGTGAACGGTCCATCAAAGTACATTTTCCACTGATTTTTCAGATTGACCAGGAACATTGATTCATCAGGGAATTCAGATATCAAGGGGTTCTCTGCATAGATTGGTGTGTCTACTAGTTGGTCTGTGATCACTTTTCCTTTGATTTCCTTGCACTCTATGTACTCTATGTCAAATTTAGTTAATAGCATTACCCATTTTTCCATTCACCTAATGAGAGTTGCTTTGGATAATAGGTATTTCAATGGGTCAATCTTTGCAATAAGCTTGGCTTGGTGCGACAGCATGTAGTGTTTGAATTTTTGTGAAGCAAAAGCCACTGCTAAAAATGCTTTCTCAATGGATGAATAGTTCATTTCATATCCCACCAAGGTCCTGCTAATGTAATAGATAGCCCTTTCTTTTCCGTTTTCATCATCTTGTGCTAGAAGAGCACCTAATACTGTTGCTATTACTGAGATATATAGTATCAATGGTTTGTTTGGTATCGGCGGTGTTAATAAATATTTAACCAGCTCTCTTCGGGTTTTTTTTTCTATGCACCGGCCTATGCATTTCCAAGTCTACTCAGCCTTTTATCAAGGCTTTGATCTGCCGCTCCATGCGTCTACTCTTCACAACTTCAAGTATCAGCATTCCCTTTGGATCCCAAAAAACTCTGCTGTGCTTCCATGCGTCACGGCTGCGGAATGCTTTTGTTTCTTGTTTCCTTGACACCTCATCGGGCTGCAAAATGCTGCCACGAAGCCCTCGTTCATAAAAGGTGCTGGTGGGCCCCATGGTTGCTGACTGCCATATGCACTTGCTATGTGTTGAATGTTCGCAAATCCTTCAGCGCAGAGATAAAATTGCAACTGCATGTAGCAAAATGATGCCATGTGTCTTTAGCACCTGACTGATAAGCGTTACCTCCGTCATGATAAGTTACTCAGCCCATTTGACACGTGTTGCATTTTTGCAAATCCTTTGCAGTGATTGGAGAAAGGTTCATGCGGGTAGTGAAAGGCTACCACATGCCTAAGTAGTGGATCTGTTACGCAGGTGATGAACCAGATGAACCAAATAATGCTATTGGTTGTTGCTTGTCATAATCATTTACAACAAGGGATGACAGTTGTCTGATCGGGCCTAGCTGGGACCATCACCATCATTATAGAAGATGCACCTGAGCCTGGAATGACTAGATGCTTGGTTCTTGATTATCTCTTTTGTAACAACTTTGGGGAATATTCTTCTTATGGCATCATTGCAAGTGATTGCGAGATTTTTTCTGTTACATCTCTCTGAGGCGGTGGGAGGTTTTTAAGGGAAAAGGGTCCAGAACTAGGAAAAACATGCTGGTTTTAGTAAAAAGACGCTAGGCCTTTATTACTATTTTATTTTAATTGTAAAAACTCCCAAACTGTGCCAATTGTTTGGCCTTTCTATTTTTCATGCTATTTGATCAAACTGTGAACTGTGCTTTATATTGTCTTGACACTTCATTTGAGAACTTCTATATATGTTGGATGCAAGTTTTCTTACCTAGATCATGTCTAATGACTCTTCTTGGCAGTGAGAATGTATGCAATGTTATTTTATGTTGATAAATAAATTATCTATGCTATAATCTTAGGTCTTTGATGTTCTGGAACACAACAACACCATTCAGGCCCTTAAATCTATGATTTATCGTGCCCATCATTAAATCTTGGCACATCACCTTAGGTTAGACTTTACTTTATTATATCCGCTTCCTTTTCCCTTTCCAAACCCCATTATAGAAGAAGTCAACTTCTCTAAAAATCCAAAGGTTACTTAGTTTAGCGCAAAAGGTCCCCCTTAAACTAAGTTTCCCATAAGACTCTGTTACCTCGTCAAATTTTGGCGTCAACAGTTTGTTCTTTTTCTGGCATGCCTGGTGGGACCGAGCTTAATGAAATTGCATCTTAGAGGGGTGTATGAGCTATCGGCCTGTAACTAGATCCCAAACCGTAGGCGACCCTAGTTTACTAGTACCTCAACTAGGGACATTCTAGGTGGCAAATCAGCTGGTAACTATTCCATTCCCGCCGCCCTTTCCTCTCACCATGTTGTCGGCTGCTAACATAAACTACATAGCATGGGATGCCGAAAGTCC
>VDFB02276268.1:234197-266628 GCA_007258455.2 Sequoia sempervirens | reverse complement strand
TTCATCCTCCAAGTTGCATCCCATTGCATCAAGGAAAGTAGAAGTGTGATAGAATCCTTTGGACAAGTGATAATGAGACTTGATCCCAAATTCTTTGATATTGTTTTTCAGAGTTGCACACATGGAGCTATACACAAATATTTCTATTCAATAGGCACAAGAAGTCTATGAATCAGATCCCAGTAAGGCTAAGAGCTTGATTAATAGTCAATGGTTGAAAGAACCCAGGAATACTATCTCAAGATGGCTGAAAGGGCTTCCACAAAGTGACTTCAAAGAGGATGTTAGGGACATGATCACTCTCCTGGGTTAAAGGTTTACCAAAATCATCTCATTTTTAGGACTAGATGTATGAATACATTTGGATCATACGGAGAAAGAAGGCTCATATTGATTGGGGAACTCAAATCAGTGATGAGATCCATGAGAAGTTGATTAATGTTCCAACCACTTTGAAGTTCTATATAACTTCTTATTTGGTATATGTTGTAGTCGTGATGAGGAAATTCCCAGGACTTTCTATAAAGGGGAATCAACACTATGTACCAGTGTACAAGTATTTCTCTCAATTGGAGCTAAAGGAGAGTCTTCACCATTTCAGGAGGGTCACAGATGCCTTCTTCGCACCTATGATATACAGTTTTGATCCAACTCTCAAAAAGAAGAGAGTGTTAGATGAGGCCTATAAAGTGGTAAGCAAGGTTGGGTGCATATTCTTACAATTTCCAACTTTCACTTACATGAGGGTAGGGTGCTACACTGGGTGCCCTTACATGTTGCCCATATATCCCTTAGACAAGTGGATACTCATGGAGTTATGTAGACAACTGATTTTAGTTCACAAAGAACAAATGAGGATTCATAAAACCGGTTTCAAATTCCCACTGACGATTGGTAGATATACCATTGAGAGTGCAAAAAGCCAAATCAGTCTATACAGAAATGCAAGTTATGATAATAAGGACATACAAATACAGATTTGACTTTGATTACTAGAATGTGAATAGGAAGTTGAAGAAAGATCACAACCACAAGTATCACTTCGAAGACATATGGGCTGAATGCAGAGATGAGGAAGACATTCAAAAAATGGATTACTGCAGGCTTACCATAGAGCAGATCAGGGATCTTGGTGTTGTTGACCTACCAGAGGGTTTCAAGGACCCTAGTGACATCATGAATGTTTCCTATGATGAAAATAATATTTCTAGGAAACCCTTGCCTGCAGTACAGTGGTCTACGAAGGAATGTGTCTCCATCAGGGAGATGCTTGCTCCCATATTGGTTTACACTGCAAAGCGGTTACACAAACATGGTTTCTAGATGAAATCCTTTAGGACAGAGTCAGAAGGAGAAATACCTAGAGCAGAAGTCAGCCAACAACAGGAACTCCACACAAAAGATAAGCAGGCGGCTATTCCCTCTTCTTGAAGAGGCCCTAGAATAAAGTTCACTGTTGGCAAGAAGGATACATGGGAAGTTCAAGAAGAAGAAGCCACAGAATCTAAAACATCTCACTCAAAAGGAAAAGGGACTGACTCTGAAGAGATAGATTCCAAAGAAGAAGAAAATTCAAGCGAAGAATCTGCTGAAGAAGAAGATTCTGAAGAAGAAGACTCTGATCAGGAAGAAGATTTTGCAGGAGAACAAGAGTCTGAAGGACAAGAAGGTGATCAGGAAGGAGAACAAGAAGGTGATAAACAGGAATTCAAAGAACAAACTCTATCTCCACATGAGAATGTTGAAGACTTTCCTCAAACGTCATTGCCCATAACTTCAAATGTTCCTCACACACCTCCTAATCCAAACACTCCTTCACCACCTTTTCCTACATCACCTCTTCCCACATCTACCATACATGTAGTGGACGTCTCCATTCCTCCTACAACATCAACCGTACTTGACACACCTCCATCAGTTTCAAATACACAAATGGTTGGTATTTTGTCAAGTCCTCCATCATCCATTCCTAGTTTTTCATCTCCATCCTATGAATCCTTTCATGGTCAACTTGGTGTGCAATCTACTGGTGTAGTCATGACAAACACTACCCTAATTGTCACCATACTGGTCATTTCAACAGAAGTCATGACAAAAGAGTTGTCAGTCAATCAAGAAGCTCATAATTCCTCTCTTCCCCCCTAGTTGGTATCTCAAGTATCGAAGCAGAAGAAGCAAATGATCTCCCCAGAAGAGATCGATCTTGAAGAGATAGCCCCTCCAAAAGCCAAGGGGAAGAAAAAGGCCAAGGTACATTCTAGACTCCATGTTGATAAAATTGGCCATAAGTTTGCAGAAATTGGTATACCACCTCAAGAGGAAGGAGATGTAAATATGAAAGACTACACTGTAACAAGAGTCTAGCTTGGCAAGGTCACGAATGAAAGTGCAAAGGTAGATGCACAAGTAACCTTGGATGTGTTGGCAGGAAGACTTGATAAAATGGAACAAGCTCGAGACATGTACAAACAAAACGCCAAACGATATGCAGCTATTTTGAGGAGATTTGCAAACTCTTCAAGAAATATCCAACCCATGGCTACAGAAAACCTTGAAGAACTAGCAGTACGGAAGGCAGAAAATTTTTCCTCCAAAGGTAAAGAAATGTATGATTTCATTGATGAATTAATACAAGATAGTTCACAAGTAATAGTTGTTGCAGATGAGAAGGCCACACAAATAGCCAAGCTCAAATCATTGCTTGATAAGGAAGAAAGTATTCTTACCCAAGAGAAAAAAGAGATGGAAAAATTCCTATCATTTTGGTCACAAATGAAACAATCAAAGCTCAGTAAATTGGTGCAAGTTGGGGTAATTCTCGACAAGGAAAAATATGTAGAGGTAAGAGAATCACTTAGGCACCGCATTGAAGTGATCAAATCTCTTATCGAAGATCTCCACCATGTTCAAGAAGATGTCGAAGGACATCATGCTATCCTGGAGAAGGGAATTAAGGAGTTGTCAGGCAAGCTTCTTGAAGAAAACCACATTTTCCTCCCGACCAACAAACTTTCCAAGATCTACAAAGAAGCCATCATGCAACAACTTGAGGATGCCAACTTTTCAAAAGCCTCAATACATGTCACTTATGAGATACAACCAACTCTTGATAATATCAAGATGCATCTTCATAGGAGCAAGAAAATTCATTCATCTACCAAAAGGTTGATCACAAGAATTCATACCCTTGTAGATTACATAGTCGGTCCAGATGATGCATTCATCCAGGGGAACAAGAAGAAGTATGAAGACTTCCGCGCCCAAAGCAAGGAACCATGAAGAATCTTGATCTCTAGTGTTGAATATTTTGATGCTTCCCTTTATGCATATTTTAAATAGTTTTTGACATCTTAAATGTCTTTTTAGCAAACATAATTACATGAAAAATATGAGATGTTTTCCCACAAAGATGGACAACATTTTAACTTAGTCAAAGTTAGGCGAGATTTTCCTAAATTAGCTCACCTAACTTTCCTAATTTTTCTCAACTAATTTCCTAGATTTTCTCTTCCCTCACTTTTATAAATAAGAGGGATTTCTATTGTAATCTTTACCTTTAGTATTTTGCAACGAAGTGCTGCCATTTTTGAAGTAGATTTGTGAAACTTTGTGTTCATGTTTGTGAATGAAAATCTAATCAATAAAGAAGAGAATTGCATACCAGACTTTCTGTTGGAATCGATAATCTTGTGGATTGATCATATTGGTAGTGATTAGTAGATGAGATCTGAAGGGCTTCAAATAAATTTATGTAAACTTTGTGTTACATTATTTATTTGAATTTACATTTATTTTTAAGTAATCATTGGTGGATTATTTGCAAGACTTTTTGCTTGCATTTTTTCGCGTTGTTCGCAGAATTGTTGTGTTGTATCTAGAATACTTTGCACTTCTAATACGACACGTTTTGTGTATCTGAAGGATCTGTCAGTGAAAAGCTATAGAGTGACTTTGTGCCTTCATGAGCTTTTCTTTCTCATTTTTATTGTTATTATTATCAAACCTGATATCTCTACGCTTTGCTTTGACAAGATAGAAGTATTGGTATTACTAATTTGTTTTTAGTTTAAAGTTATTTTGAATCAGAACTATCAACTATGAAGCATTGCAAAACATCTTCTCTAAAAAAAGAGAAGCATGAATGTGACACACCTCCCCATTTCATAAGTGTAGTGTACATTTTGTAAATACTTGATTAGTTTTACTTAGCTTATGTTAGCCGTAAGAAGGGCGCCTCCCCTTTCTAAGAGGAGAGATTATATCTCACTGGTGTGGTTGATATGGGTTTGGCCAATCTGTTGAAGGTGATTGCATGGTACCACTTACAACTTAGAAAGGTAGTCCGAGATGGGTTGCTGGGAGTGCGGTGGGCGGTAGTTGGAGACTGAGTAGCTGCAGCCGAGGCGGACATTTAATGCGCGGGTGTATGAAGAAGGTGGTAGGTGAAAATTATGTAATCAACACCCCGATCGTCCCCCACAACAGACTCAGCGAGCTATGAGATCTTAATCTCCTCGAAACAAGGAGCACCGCTTCTCTTCTTGATAAGCGATAATAAATAGAAATATTACAAAATGTACCTAAACAAAAGTGGGGGTGTGTTGTCATCATCTCATTTTGAGGAGAGATGTTCTAACTCCTTTGTTGAAGTTCATGATTCAACCAATAACTTTGAAGCAATCAACTAGCGGCCAGTAGCTGCCTTATCGAAGCTTTAAAGTAAGAATACCAGAAATGATGGCTTAATGGAAACAGAGTAGAGTGAGAGCTCACGAGGCGCAAGGTGGTTCCATGAAGCACCGTGGTGGTTGTGAAGAGTATTGTCGTTTTGTCATGTTAGAAGCACAAAGTCTTCTTAGATGAAATTCATGAACAACACTTGAACAATTTACGAAAGCGCTGGTTTTAGCCCCAGATCATTCAACAATGATTGTCAAAGAACTTGGGAATGGCACAACAAAGTGTTACCGGTATTCATTTGAAGATAACCGCCATTACGTCTAAATGTGGGTACCGCTAAGTTTGCCTATTCACCGAAGTCAGATTCCCTCTCATCTGCAGGCCAAAGGATCGGTTTGTGGATTGTAGGATCGGCGCAAGTCACGGTTTTATCTTCTTTATTGATCATTCATTCACAAAAGGTATCAAAACAAAAGAAGTTCCTAGTCACAAAAAGGGAGCAACACTTAAAATAAAGGATAAAAGATACAATAGAAATGCGGCTCCACGATATTAGAAAGAGGGATGGAAAGGCAAAATTAGGAATCTAATTGAGGAAATCAAGGAAAGTTAGGTGAGTGATTTTAGGAGATCTCACCTAACTTGGACCAAAGTCAAAGTGTAATTTGTTTTCAAAAGATTACATCTTCAAACTTGGTGCAATTACAATTTACAAAAAGACATATAAGATGTCAGTAAATATTTACAAAATGCATAAAAGGATGCATCAACATGTTCAACATCGGAGATCAAAAATCTTCACGGTTCCTTGCTTTGGAAGCGTGGGGTGTTTAAATAGCTGGCTGATTATCACCAGCGGGCATCGTCTGGAGCGTGTCTACGAGGGAATATGAAACTCTTTGATCGGCCTTCTGAAAAATGAGATGGTTGCTGTGCACTTAAGATGCGTCTTGAAGATGCCAGTGTCAACATTATATCACAAATGATATGTATTGAACCTGGCTTTAGATGTCGAAGATGTCACCTTTAGGATCACTTGATGAAATCTGGAGAGAAACTGCAAGGATGGTGAATCAATAGACGTTAGTAGAAAAAGTAACATTGGGAAGCGTGAAGCGAGAAACGATGTTGAGCAAGCGTGAAACGAGCAACTAGGCACAAAAAGCGATGCGAGAACAAAAATAGGAATCCCGGAATGGAAATGAAACAAGTTTGAAGAGACTGGAATAAAAAGCGCCAAAAAGTGTAAAGGTGCTAAAATTCAGCACCATTGCACAAAATGACTAAGTCACGGAAGAAGTTGCTTGAAGATTAAGAAGGAAATGATGCTGGTCAAAGATTGTGAGAGTCTTGAGAAAGTGTAAAAGTGCTAAAATTCATACCATTGCACAAAAAATGACTAAGTCTGGAAAAAGTGCAAAGGTGCAAAAAATAATGCCACAGTCAAAAATTGGCTAAGTCTGGCAACAATGTGTAAGAGCGCACTTTTTTAGCGCTTCTACACATTTTTGGAAAATCACTTTTTATGTAAGGTCGCTGATTTTTGGTGCCACTGCACTTTCAACACTTAGCCAAAAATTTGGATGAGTTAGAGCGCACTTTTTTGGCACAACTGCATCTTTCACAATTTAACTAAGTATGATTAGTGAGACTTCGCAAAGGAGCTCATTTCAAAGGTCTTCGCGAGGCGAACATAGGGGGATGCTCAAACTGACTATTTGAGGCTTTGAAACGCATTTTGAGGTGGCTTGAAAATCATCTCGTTTTGCACTCTTGAACTTCACGAACCTAGGAAACAGACAAGTTTCGTAGGGGGTTATCCGTGAATCGAGCACTACTAGATTCCATGATAACAAGAGGTTGTGACCAAGGCTGCTTATTATTGTATGCACTACCATTGGGATGTCCCACATGCGCTAAACAACTAGATTACTCAAAGAGGAATGGGGCACATCCTAGGGTTGAGGATCAGCCAGAGATACAATCAGGTGAGGGTAGCAACCATCAAGGCTAGCTCGCGTGTACAAACACTTTTTGATTATTTCCTGATTCTTTATATAGATATACATTCATGGGATCCTTTTTGATAGCCTCGTGGATATTGTATTTTTTATTGATAAACATACACTGATTCATAGATTGTACCATGACAATCATTTTTTGATATATATATATATATATATATATATATATGATAGATGAGATTATATGGATTCAATATGCAATGTGGTGTGTTCATTTTATTTCATGCTTTATGAATGTATGGATTCATTTTATTTAGCTATGTGATATGTGATGATATATGCAATGCAATGCAATGGATGGATGTACTTTTTTTGTGTATTTTCTTATGCAGTTTTATGAGATGATGATGTATGCATATGGATGTATGGATGGATAATGGAGATGTTCATGCTTATGATATGATAATGCAATGTATGTTAATGATATGTATGCAATGATTTAAGATGCTTAGAATAACAAATCTATATTATTCATCGCAACTTAAATGATAATGATGATGCAAGATGGATGTTTTATGATATGTTATAATTATGCGAGATGTATGCATGTTGATGATTTGTGGATGCAGGATGGATGAATTGATGATGTTTTTGTTGACTATCATGATACTAGGTTAGTGTAGAGAGAAGATAGAAGAAAGAAGATGAATGACCATTGATTTTGGTGATTGATTCAAAAGATCCAGCAAGTCTATGATCCACCGAGACTTTATTAGAGATGGTGATGAGAAATGCATGATGATGATGATTTTCTCATATCTTGGGATTGGGATTTTTTGTTGTTCCTTATTGTTTGATATAACACATAGACATGATGCATCAAGGTATTGATAACCAAGACGACATTGTATCTAGTGTAATGGACCTTGACTCTGCAAATAGATAGGATAGTTCTTGTTCACACCTTGACACATGGAAACCTTGTCAGAATGTAGTTTAGTAGTTCAGAATATCTTGGACCAAAGCATATACAATAGTCAACAATCGACCCCAAACGACTTCCCTACACACAACTAAGCAAGTATGCACCAAGATTATTTTACAAGAAGTCCCACAAGCACAACAAATAAAAGATAATGATCATGCCCTATTCGTTTCTCTCTAAATCATTTTGATAGACATCATCGAGAGGTCCTCAGAATGGGTCAATAAGATAAATCATAAGAAAAGATCAAAGACAAACAGTCAGTGTTATCTATATCTCTTTCCAGTTTAATTTTAGCTAAAGTGTTTTCTGATACTAATTTCCATCATAGGAAGGATTCATCCTAGGACATGTTGATCAGATGGTTTGATTAGGATGAGGTGTTTGATAAGCCGTTGATATAAACTTCACTGACTCATTTACCTATGATCTAGACTTTTAGATTTTGACACTTAGGTTCTTACTTTACGACTTGCGACACTTGTTTTCTATTTGTTTTGCCAAAGGTTGAAGGTGATGATCAATTTATTATGGATGAAGGTTTATTGCGGGTGAAAGCAAGATGGGGATGGATGGTTTTTGGATTTTCTAAAATATTTCAATGTTTTTGGTATTTTGAAAATGTTTTGAGGTTGTTTTTGGTCTTTTTTGAAAGTTTATGTGAATGTTTTGGATTTTTGATTTTTTGAGGTTGTTTAGGGTTTTTCAAGCTTTTCCAATGTTTTGGATTTTTTAATTTTCAAATGTTTTTGTGTTTTCTGTTATTTGAATGTTTTAAGGGTTTTTTGATATTTGAATGTTTAGGGGTTTTTTGATATTTGAATGTTTAGGGGTTTTTCGATATTTGAATGTTTAGGGGTTTTCTGAGTTTTGACCAAGAACCTAACCTAATTGACCTATCCTAGGGGCCTTGGGGGCTAATCATAGATAAGCCTTGCCTACGTTATACATGTAGAGACCACATAGTTTAATTGACTTGACTTATTAACAAATGAGAGATTAACAGTTGATGGAATGCCAATTTATTATGACGGACTCCTAAAGGACTGACCTAGGGTGTCTCGAGGGCACATCAATGATGGCCTTGCCTACATTCAAGCTCAGAGACTTGTAGTTCAACAACAGGGTACTATTTTTTGGATTTTCAATTTTTTGACCTTTTTAGGGATTTTGATGTGTTTTGGATGTTTTGGATTTTGACTTTACAATTTTCTGAATGTTTTTGGATTTTAGCTATACAAGATTTTGCAAATTTTTTTGGATTTTCGATGAGGTTTCCAATAACCTTAAGATATACAAGAACCTGGTCTGATCCATAACGAATTTCCCCTAGTGTGATATGATAGACTACCTCGATATATGTAGGACAAACTGACCTTTGGAATATGCCAAGTAGTACTAAGGGGATGTGATATTTCAAAACATCAAGCTATAATAAGAACACAGATGGGTGATAGAATAAATGGGATGGATGAGGCGATGGATGAAGATGATGCAAAGAATAATAGGATAAAGAACCAAAGAATAGATGGAGGTGCTTTATTTACGTGAGACTCTTGTTTGACAAGTTTTCACTAAGGTACTTGCCCAAAGCGCCACCATAGTGGTTTTCACTAGAGGACAATTTTTTTTTACTTTTCCAATCCTTTCTCTTATTTTTTTGGATTTTGATTACATTTTTTATTTTTTTGTATTTTTAGATTTATACCCTTCAAGACTAGGCATAAAATTTTTTAAGATGAAAGTTGTTGGTTGGTTCTTGCAAGGGTCCACCTTTGGGTGTTGACAATTGATATGATTATGATCCACAACTTATTGTGATGAAAAATGGACCCAACTAGTTAGGCTCAAACTTTCCTTTACTATCCTGATCTAGAAGATTCTTCTGATTCTACTTTATGACAAGATCCCCTACTTGGAAAGACCAACATTTGATCTTCTTGTTATAGCTCTATTTTAGTCAGTTTTGATATACTTGCAAGTGGTTAAGAGCATCAAGACGACGTTCATCCATGAATTCTAGCTCATTTATCTGAGATACTCTATATTCTTCATCAGTGATTTGGTTTTGTAGTGACACTTATAGTGATGGGAGCTCAACATCAATAGGTAGGATGCATTCTTATCTCTAGACTAGGGAGAAAGGGGTTGCACCTATTGGCATGCAGATACTAGTTCGATAGGCCCAGAGAGCGAGATTTAGCTGCAGATGCTAGTCATAGCCAACTTCATTGACCGTTTTCTTTAGGATTTTCAAAATGGTCTTGTTTGTAGCCTTATCTTGACCGTTGCCTTGGGGATAATACGAGGTAGAGAATCGGTGTTGGATGTTGAATATTTGACATAACTCTTTTAAATCTTGATTCTTGAAGGGTGTTACATTGTTTGAGATAAAGGTTTATGGAACACCATAGCAAAAAATTAGGTAATTCAAGATAAATTTAGCAATTTGCTTCCTCATTATGTAGGTCATAGGTGTTGTCCCTAATTTTTGACTTGCTAAAAATTGGGATAACCTATTAAAATTTTGATGAAATTTGAATATTTTCTCTTCTAAGGCACATTTTACGAGGTACAAAGGTTAGAAAATTTTAGTTTTGGGTCTATAGTCCTTTTGGCTAACATTTTTCACTCACTCTCATTCATTTTCGTGAAATTCTGAGTCATTTTTAGTGTATTTTTGGTTAATTTCGGGTTTTTCTAACATCACTGCAAGTAGGAGATTTTGAGCTTCACTGCAAGTTAATAAGAGGAACCTTTTGTGTCTTGCAAGTCATTTTGTTTTTATTATTCTCATTTTAAGTCTTTTTAGGGACTTTTTGAGGTCATTGAAAGTTACTTTTGCTTTTTAAGTTGCTTGTAATTGCTTTTAAAAGGTCTGACTTGCTTTTTAAGTTGCTTGCAATCACTTCTAAAAGTCCCGATTTTACTTATAAACACTTGCTATTGTTCTAAAAAGTTCTGATTTCATTTAGAATACTTGCAATAACTTATGAAAAACTCGATTTCACTTGTAAAGTGATTAAAAAGGTCCGATTTCACTTTATTTTGACTTGCAATGACATTTCAAAAACCCGATTTTCATTAAAAAGCACTTGCAAAGTCTTTTAAAAGGCCCGACCTTCTTTATCTTGTAATGTCATTTAAAAAGTCTGAATCAAGTTCAAGTTATTAAAAGTAACTTGTAAGATGATTTAAAAGCTCTGATTTCATTTTGAGCACTTGCAAAGTCTTCTAAAAACCTCGATTTGAGTATTTTGATAAAAATTACTTGCAATTGTTCTTCAAAAGCTCGATTCTACTTAGTATGAACTTGTAATGGTCTTTAAAAATTCTGATTCAAGTTGAGATCATTTGAAATTTGCTTGTGGAGGATGTTGTTTGAATCTGAGTTTGATTTGGTCTTTCTCTTTTCATGACGCCCAAGCAATGAAATTGGATCTTCAGCCATAAATGGGTTGAGCTTCTTTTACTGTGTTTTTCTAAATGCATTTTGGGGTTTCTTCCATCTTTTTGGTTTGCAATTTTTTATTGTATGTATGTTTCATTTTGTTTTTGTGTTTCTTTTATATTTCAATGTTCTTGCATCATGTTCTCATGGCACCTTTGGATGCATTTGATATTTACATGTTCAAATGTGCCTTCTTTCAAAACACGTTTTCCACTTTACCATGCCATACGCCTTCTTTAAAAATGTGTTGCCCCCATTCAAAATGTCTTTCATTTCAAAACGTGTTTTTCTTCATATACCATTCATTTTTATCTTCTGGTCCATCCATAATATCCCTTCACCTTTCATTCTATTCACCGTTCATTCACATCCTTCATTCCATTTCCATGTCATTCATCTCCTTTCATTCCATCTCATTGCCATTTTCTAGAAAAGAAGAAAAAGATAAAAAAATTATGCCCTAGAAAGCAAATCGGGATTTTTCCAATCAATTACAAGTAGGGAATTTTTGTCTAAAATGCAACTACAAGTTAGCACAAGGAAATAAACTTGCAATGGTTTCCTATTTCCTCCTACTTGCAGTCAAGAAATTACTCTTTACAAGTTGGTATTCACTTGCAATGTCTCTTCCAAAACCCGAATTGCAAGTAAGTTACTTGTAATGAATGTTCTATGCTAAGGAACAGTCATACAAAGTTGCAGACCTGAACATGAAGATTTTAAGAATGAATTGGTTTTTCAAGAGGGAAAATCCACACCGTCCTTTTTATTACCATGATTGCTAATACAAAAGAGAGTTAGTTCATGTTTATATAACTAATGTTGAAGTAATTTTGTAGACGGTTTGTGGAGGAGAAGTAGGAAAAGATTGGAAAACTGAGAGAAGACACAAAAAAATGGTCAAGTTTTGACACTTTTTGATTAGCAGTTAATGAAGATGAGCAACACTGTATGTCAAGAGAGAAAATAGATGTCATTCTTAAATAGGTTGTAAAGCGCTTTTTCAATAAAAAGGAAGTTACATCTACATTAGTTATGGATGCTCTCTATAGTGGCTACAAAGCGCTTGAGTGCCAAAATGCAAACAATAAGGGAAAAGTAGAAGTATGGGCCTATAGGATATATCATCACTTGTTGTTTGCATAGAAAAAGATGTGTTTGTACTAGCTGATGATGTGTTATCTTTGCTCGAAAAGGCTGCATCTGAATCATTGCCGCCATTGAAGGATGACAAGGGCCCTCAAAATCATACAAAAGATGGAGGTTCAGGTAACGATTTTGGTAGGAACTCTGTTGACTATCATGAAAAATGTCTCACACAGTTAGGGAGGAGAACTGTTGAAATGTTTTGTGCTGGCATACTTCTACAGCAATCATGTTGAAATGACCTATCAGAAAGATGTTTCCATCAAAATGCAAGAGGAATTGATTCGTGAAGAGAAGCAGTAGCAGTCCTAAAGTGCAAAATTTCAGGAGTCTTAGAAGTAAAAAGATAGATCATAGATATGTGCAAGGATAACACAAGAAAGCTAGACAAAGATCTATGAAGAGTGAAGAATAATTGAACAAAATGAAGGACATTCATGCCAAGGGAAAGTGATGATATTTCCAAGAGATCTATAAAAAGGATATTCTTCATCAAAAGATCTTCTTACCTATGGAAATTAGTAACACGCAAAGGCAGTCCTATACATATCTATTGAGATAGGACAGTGAATCAAGACATCTTATAATTATGAAAAGGAAAAGACAGTTGATTAAAGAGCAGTTTGTAGCAACATGATGACTTCATCAATAGAGGATGACATATAATTTACTTCTGTTATGTTTTATGTATTTTGTTTTGACAAGTTACATGTGAAAGCAAAAATTGTAATTGCAAGTGTTTCTTTCACTTGCATTTTTGTAAAATGTAATTACATGTAATCAAGTTACAAGTCAAATTACAATAGGACTTGTAATTTGGAATAAGTCAATTGCAAGTAGTTGGTGGTTGAGAGAATTTCTCAAGTTAGTTGGGATCCTCCCACCTTTTTCTCATGACCTCTCTCCTATAAATACTTGAGAGGGTCCTTTGTAATTGATATCTTTTTAGCAAGCAAGAAATCTCTGCAAAATTTTATACTCATAAAGACTTTGAGCTTTATAGTTGTTAATTGTGAATTTTCAAGTAATATCAAGAAGTTGGAATTTCAAACTTTGAGTTGAAACCCTACTTTGCATTCTTTGTGTTCTTATGTCATTTTGGAGCATTATTTTGTGACTAGAAAATTGTGGAATATTGCTGAAGAGAGATTCAATTTAAATATCTGCAGTCTTTGGGCTGTAAATGTTTAAAGTTGAATTTGTAGTTAGTATTAGAAATTGAGAAGAATTTCAAGACTTTGTGCTTGAAGTAATTCTCATTTAGAGTAGTTAATAGATACATCGTAGTTACAAACTTTGTGTTGTCTTATGTTGTATGTTATCATCAAAATTATCTTTCAAAAGGGTAGATAGGATTGCTGATTTTCAAGACTTTGTGCTTGAGGTTGTTTTTCCGTCCCAAAGGAAGCAACATAAGTCTTTGAGCTTTCAAGAAACTTCATTTCCTTTCTATTTATTTTATTGCAAGCTGCTGTTATAGTTTATTTAAAAGTTCATGTTACTTTTCTATGAAGAGAAAAGAGTTTAATCTCTCCTGAAACAAGAGGAAAGATTACCATTCCACCTATATTTGTTTTTAGTTATTTAGATAGGGGGAGCCTTCCCTTAAATAGGAGAGTTTAACTTACACACTATGTTGAAATCACCATTTTGTCAAACCTCCTAAGTTTACAAAATATTCAACCAACAATAGGAATGGCTTCAACCCACTTGGTAAAGTACTCAATGGTTGTTATGATAAACTTGTGGCCATTGGATGAGGTTGGAGTGATATTTCCTATGAGGTCAAGCCCCCACTGCGAGAAAGGCCAGGGTGTGATCATTGGTTGCAATTCTTGAGTTGGAGCATGAATCAAATCTCCATCCTGTTGACATTGGACGCATTTTTGCACATACTACTGGGCTTCTCTTTCCATAGTTGGCCAATAGTATCCCATCCTCAAAAGTTTCTTAGCTAAGGTCATACCACTAGAATGGGAACCACATATGCCATTTTTTACTTTTGTTAAAGTGGTCAAGGCTTCCTCTTGGTTAATACATCATAGTAATGTCCCTTCGATGCTTCGGTGGTGAAGGGTATCACCTAAGATCACAAATCGAGATGCCTTTTTGACAAAGATCTTTATAAGGTTGGAGGTGATATCAAATGGAGGGGTTCCTTTGGCAAGGTAGATGAATAAGTCATGATACCACAGGGATCCAAGATCAACAACGACACACGCAAATTCAAATTCAATGATTTCTAAAGTCGGTACAAGAAGTAGTTCTACCAATAATTCACATTGGGGGACATTGTTTGGCATGTCTAACAATGATCTAATTGTCACCATGGCATTAACTGCTCAATTGTTCATATGAGGAATCTACTCAAAAGTTATATCTATGAAAAGATCCTTGAGATTCTCTACCATCTTCTTGTAAGGAGTAATCTTGTCATCCTTAGTTTGATAGTCATCATTGACTTGGTTGATAACCAGCTATGAGTCTTCATAGACTTTCATCTCTTGTATCTGCCACTGAACCACTATCCTTAGACCTATGATTAGGGCTTCATACTCAACAATGTTTTTAGTACATGGAAATGATAGCTTGTATGACTTTGGAATGCAATCACCTTGAGGGGTGATAAAAAGAATGCCTACCCTTGATCCATGTTGGGTGAACGGTCCATCAAAGTACATTTTCCACTGATTTTTTAGATTGACCAGGAACATTGATTCATCAGGGAATTCAGATATCAAGGGGTTCTCTGCATAGATTGGTGTGTCTACTAGTTGGTCTGTGATCACTTTTCCTTTGATTTCCTTGCACTCTATGTACTCTATGTCAAATTTAGTTAATATCATTACCCATTTTTCCATTCACCTAATGAGAGTTGCTTTGGATAATAGGTATTTCAATGGGTCAATCTTTGCAATAAGCTTGGCTTGGTGCGACAGCATGTAGTGTCTGAATTTTTGTGAAGCAAAAGCCACTGCTAAGCATGCTTTCTCAATGGATGAATAGTTCATTTCATAGCCCACCAAGGTCCTGCTAATGTAATAGATAGCCCTTTCTTTTCCGTTTTCATCATCTTGTGCCAGAAGAGCACCTAATACTATTGCTATTACTGAGATATATAGTATCAATGGTTTGTTTGGTATCGGCGGTGTTAATAAATATTTAACCAGCTCTCTTCGGGTTTTTTTTTCTATGCACCGGCCTATGCATTTCCAAGTCTACTCAGCCTTTTATCAAGGCTTTGATCTGCCGCTCCATACGTCTACTCTTCACAACTTCAAGTATCAGCATTCCCTTTGGATCCCAAAAAACTCTGCTATGCTTCCATGCGTCGCGGCTGCGGAATGCTTTTGTTTCTTGTTTCCTTGACACCTCATCGGGCTGCAAAATGCTGCCACGAAGCCCTCGTTCATAAAAGGTGCTGGTGGGACCCCTGGTTGTTGACTGCCATATGCACTTGCTATGTGTTGAATGTTCGCAAATCCTTCAGCGCAGAGATAAAATCGCAACTGCATGTAGCAAAATGCTGCCATGTGTCTTTAGCACCTGACTGATAAGCGTTACCTCTGTCATGATAAGTTACTCAGCCCATTTGACACGTGTTGCATTTTTGCAAATCCTTTGCAGCGATTGGAGAAAGGTTCATGCGGGTAGTGAAAGGCTACCACGTGCCTAAGTAGTGGATCTGTTACGCAGGTGATGAACCAGATGAACCAAATAATGCTATTGGTTGTTGCTTGTCATAATCATTTACAACAAGGGATGACAGTTGTCTGATCGAGCCTAGCTGGGACCATCACCATCATTATAGAAGATGCACCTGAGCCTGGAATGACTAGATGCTTGGTTCTTGATTATCTCTTTTGTAACAACTTTGGGGAATATTCTTCTTATGGCATCATTGCAAGTGATTGCGAGATTTTTTTTGTTACATCTCTCTGAGGCGGTGGGAGGTTTTTAAGGGAAAAGGGTCCAGAACTAGGAAAAACATGCTGGTTTTAGTAAAAAGATGCTAGGCCTTTATTACTATTTTATTTTAATTGTAAAAACTCCCAAACTGTGCCAATTGTTTGGCCTTTCTATTTTTCATGCTATTTGATCAAACTGTGAACTGTGCTTTATATTGTCTTGACACTTCATTTGAGAACTTCTATATATGTTGGATGCAAGTTTTCTTACCTAGATCATGTCTAATGACTCTTCTTGGCAGTGAGAATGTATGCAATGTTATTTTATGTTGATAAATAAATTATCTATGCTATAATCTTAGGTCTTTGATGTTCTGGAACACAACAACACCATTCAGGCCCTTAAATCTATGATTTATCGTGCCCATCATTAAATCTTGGCACATCACCTTAGGTTAGACTTTACTTTATTATATCCGCTTCCTTTTCCCTTTCCAAACCCCATTATAGAAGAAGTCAACTTCTCTAAAAATCCAAAGGTTACTTAGTTTAGCGCAAAAGGTCCCCCTTAAACTAAGTTTCCCATAAGACTCTGTTACCTCGTCAAATTTTGGCGTCAACAGTTTGTTATTTTTCTGGCATGCCTGGTGGGACCGAGCTTAATGAAATTGCATCTTAGAGGGGTGTATGAGCTATCGGCCTGTAACTAGATCCCAAACCATAGGCGACCCTAGTTTACTAGTACCTCAACTAAGGACATTCCAGGTGGCAAATCAGCTGGTAACTATTCCATTCCCGCCGCCCTTTCCTCTCACCATGTTGCCGGCTGCTAACAAAAACTACATAGCATGGGATGCCGAAAGTCCCTTGGTAGCCCCGATAGCGCCCGCTGTCTGGGGCACTATCCCAGTTTTAGCCATGAAAGCTATACTGAAGTTTACCGAAGATAGCTCAAGAATGCCAACAAAACATTTGTAGGATGTGGTGGACGTATGTCTAGTGCATGAGATTACAACATAGAATGTATCCCTAAGGCTTCTCACCACATCTTTTAAAGGCAAGGCGCTGGATTGGTACCGAACAATTACACCTAATTCAATCCGCACCTGGGATCAGTTCAGAGATTCATTCTATGAGAGGTTCTTGAATGATGGAGATCGTTCTTCATTGCATTATCAACTATTTGTCATAAAACGAGCCCCTGAGGAGGCTCTGACGGACTTTAATGTCTGATTTCACGCGAATTGGTAGAGGATCCCTATTACCATATGCCTGATTCTGAGTTGGCATTTATATTATATCTGAAGTCCATCAATTCTGACATTTCTGTGATGATCAAGTCTTTGGGGGGAGCTACTCTGTCAGATGCTTATGGTACCACTATCAAAGTCGAGAATCATTTAATAGATTGTAGAAAATTGTCTCCTCGACCTATTATGCCAATATTTCCTAAAATATCGATCTCTGCTCAAGAGGTCGCATCAACTAGTGCACCCGCAACTACCCAGTCAATGTACAAATATGCGGCCGCCCTTGAAAATGTGGCTTCTACATCAAGTTCTTCCAAAGATGAGATGACCGACCTTAAAGAGATGTTGTGAACCATGACAAATGATATAACCACTCTTAAGCGGAACCAAGCAACACCTCCAAGGCTTGCATATCAAAACTATCAAGGTAGGCGGTCTTCTTATCAGCAAAATCAATACCAAGGTGTGCCTCGCGCTAATCTACCAGCCCCAACTACAAACCAAATGGTGTTGGTGCCTACTCTACTGATGAGCGTGTTGCCCAACTTGAGTAGGGAATTAACCACATGGTAGAACAATCTTATTGATGATATCAACCCATGGTGTTTCCCCTGCAGTGATGCACATATGCCCCATAACTATCTGCGTGACAACCTACAACAAAAGGTGGCAGAGCAACGTAGCCAAGGCACAACAACAAAAAATGGAGGTTATGTATATGCCTCACCACAAATGGAGAGTGTGGTCCTTACCGTGCAAATGCAAGGAATGTCTTTAGAACAAGAATCTAATATTGCTCCTGATCATGCATTCTTCTCCTAGATGGAGGAAGAAGAAACAGTGTTTACTAATGACACATTCATATCTGAGTTTGTCACCTTTTAATGTGGTAGATAAATTAAAGAAATCATCTGCTACTGTGTCTCTATGGGACATTCTAGCTATCCCGGAACAAAAGATGCTATTATAGAAGGCACTTCAAGAAGAGATCAACCCAACATCAACAAAGCCGTTTGCCAATGCAGAGGTTGTTTATCAGATACTGCCAACTAAGGTTGTTACAAACAATACAAAGGAATCCCCTGCTGAGAACAGAAGTAGGTTGAAACCCCAGCCCTTCTTCTTGACTCTCATTATAGGAAAGAAGTTATTGCACAATGCCATGATTGATTCTAGCGCTAGTACCATGGTTATGCCTAAATAGATAGTCAAAGCTTTGGGACTCAGCTACGAACCCATGAAAAGAGGGGTGATGCAGCTTGATGGAAATAAAGTTGAGACCGTAGGTGTCATCAAAGTGCTTCCTTTAACTCTATTTGCTTTCCCTAGTATCATGGTCCTGCAGGACACAGTGATCATAGATATTCCTCCTATGTTTGGTCTCTGTCTATCTCAAGAATTTACTTCAAAGGTGGGTAGATACCTGTCCTTGGATTGGTCACATCTGATACTTAGGACCAAACATGGTGCAAAAATGAAGATAGAATCAGAGGCTCTACATTTTGAACATGTGGCTGATGAAGCCTCGATCAATTTTGAAGCCGTGAATACCTCTATCACCAAGAAAGAAATGTATTGCGTTGAATTGCTAGAGAAAGAGAAGGTG
Source organism: Sequoia sempervirens (assembly GCA_007258455.2). Classification (NCBI taxonomy): domain Eukaryota; kingdom Viridiplantae; phylum Streptophyta; class Pinopsida; order Cupressales; family Cupressaceae; genus Sequoia; species Sequoia sempervirens. The sequence goes on along the minus strand of VDFB02276268.1, from coordinate 247,638 downwards.
AGCAGAGATCAGAATGATAAAGAAGATGCTCTGTTGAGTGAGCACATAGACAATGATCCTTTTGAAAATTACCATGCTATAGGATTGGGCACATATGTAATTTATAATGAAGACCAGGTGCTTCTGAGGGTCGCCAAAGAATCTGAAAGTAGCCAAGCAAATGAGCTATGGACACTGTAGTTTGATGGAGCAAGAAGCAAAGTAGGTGCTGGAGTAGGGGTATATCTAATATCCCCACAAAATAAAAAATTGTTGAGGTCTTTCTATTTTCATTTTGCCTGTTCAAACAATGAGGCTGAATATGAAGGGTTAGTCCAAGGCTTAAGCCTTGCAGAACAAATGGGCATTAAGCAATTAATTGTGTTCAGAGATTCTGATCTAGTAGTTAACCAAGTCTGAGGAATTTCTGTAGCAAAGAATGTTTGCATGAGATCCTATCAACATCGAGTTTGAGACCTGATTGAAGGTTTTGAAGCTTTCAACATCCAGACCGTTCCCCAAAGACAAAATAACGATGCAGATTGCATGGCTATGATTGTTGCTTAGTTTGATCTTGTCTCTGACCTGCTTCATAATGAACATTTAGTATGAGTACTAGTCCAACCAAAAATCCCCGACAAGGATCAGAGTTGGCAAGTCTTTAAAAGTGATGAACACATCGCCTCATTTATCCAACACTCAGGGGAGTTCACCAATCAGCTTGAACCAAAGATTGTCGAGGCTTATGAAGGAAAAATTATGCAACTCAAATCTAATAAAATTTTGAAAGGATTGGTTACTCTTGAAAAAAATTTCAGTTGTGATGATGCCTGAAATGATAAGCAGAAGTTCGTGGTGGACAAAAGTGATTATGTGGACCTTCAGTTCTTTGATGGTAGGAATCTCCGAGTGGGAAAAAATGTCCCGCACCATGATAAGGAAAGGCTCATCAGTTTCTGTGAAAAATATGGAGTAGTGGCCTGGTCCTATGATGACCTAGAGGGATATAATCCTGACATCATTCAACACACTATTGAGCTAACAAAAGGTGCAAAACTAATCCAATAGAAAAAGAAGCCAGTCAACCCTAAAATTGAAGCCCTAATGGCACAGGAGCTAACTAAGTTCATTGAGTCATGCATTGTCTTCCCAATCAAATATAGTACTTGGGTATCGAATTTGGTCCTAGTCTGAAAGAAGAGTGGAGATATCCACTTGTGTGTGGACTTCTAAGACCTAAACAAAGCATCTCTGAAAGACCACTATCTATTGTCTTCTATGGAGTCAATCCTACAAATGGTCGCAGGATCAGAAATATTTTCTCTATTGGATGGTTTCTCTGGCTACAATCAGATACGAGTTAAAGAAGAAGATCAGCACAAGACTACATTCACCACAAAGTGGGGGAAATTTTCATATTCTAAAATGCCTTTTGGTTTATTCAATGCAGGGCAACATTCTAGCGGGCGATGGACATCGCATTCAACGAACTGATCAATAAGTTTATTCTAATCTATTTGGATGACCTTACTATGTTCTCTAAATCTAAGGATGATCATTTTGATCATTTGGAATCATTTTTTCAAAAGTGCCAGGGGTTCAGAGTTTCCCTAAACCCAAAGAAATGTGTATTCAGAGTGTTGTAGGGTAACCTGTTGGGACACATGGTGTCTAGAGAAAGTGTTTCAATTGACCCCGAATGAGTAAAAGCTATCAAAGAACTTCCCCTTCCGATAAATAAGAAAGGTGTTCAGTCTTTCCTGGGTAAAGTAAATTTTTTTAGCAAGTTTATTTCTGATTTCACAAGAATGATTAGGCCGATCACCCTAATATTGAAGAAAGATCAAACATTCAAGTGGACAGCCAAACCTTGGGAAGTTTTTGAAAAGGTCAAGGAAGCTATTTCCATGGCTCCGGTGCTAGTTAATCTGGATCAGTCCAAGGATTTTATAATGTATGCTTTCAGTAGCAAGTCCAGTATTGCTACCGTCCTAACCCAAAAGGATGACGAAGAAAAGGGGGAACATCTGGTGGTTTTCTACTCCCAGACCCTAAAGGAATATGAGGTGAATTATAATTTCGTCAAAAGATAGGCCTTTGCAATAGTAAAGGGACTTAAAAAGTTTCACCATCTAATTTTCTATAACAAGGTGTTGGTGTATGTCGCACATTCCAATGTGCGTGAATATCATGGAAGGGGAGATCACAGAAAAGAGGGCTAATTGGATCACTAAGATCCTTAAATAGGACATTGAAATCAAGCCTACTAAAACTATTAAAGGAAGAGGACTGTGTGAGTACATGGCACAGAATGAGGAGGTACCTATCGTAGAGGAGCAACTGGAGCTCGTCTTGATAAATGAATTGGAATTGGAAGGCGGTTGGCTGACTGATAGAATGGGATTCATGCAAACTAGAAGGTATCCGCCAAGTCTCTCATCCCAAAAAAGGAGGTATTGCCGGTTGCAAAATTACGGATATACTCTAATAGAAGTCCTTTTCAAAAGGAATTTCAATGGTGTTCTCCTACGATGCATCACTTCGGAGCAGGTGAAGAGGATCCTCAACGTGTTCCACAATAGTGCTGCGGGAGAACATTTCTCTACCAAAACCACCGCCATTAAAATCATGCGTGTTGGCTATTATTAGCCTACACTTTTTAATGACTCCCACTCTTTGGTGAAGGCTTGCAAAAAATGTCAGTTCTTCGCTGACAGAAGGAAGAATTTTGCAATGCCCCTCAAACCCATAGTGGTGGACGAACCGTTTGCACAATAGGGCATGGACTTCATCGGAATGATCAACCCAGTTTCTAGCACCAGACACAAGTGGATTCTGACCACCACAGATTACTTCATAAGGTGGATGGAGGTTGTTCCCCTTAAAAGCACAACATAAACAAAGATTGTAAATTTCCTCGAGGAACTAGTGACAAGGTTTAGACCTCCAAAAACTATCATTTCAAATAATGCCAGAGCTTTCCTAGGCGTAAAGGTATGTCACTTTGCATTAAAGAATGGCATATTCCTTAAAACATCATCAAACTATTATCCATAGGGAAATGGTCTAGCGGAGTCAACGAACAAAAGCTTAGTTCGACTCCTTAAAAGGATTGGCTCATAACACTAGAGGGAATGGCATAAAAACCTCTGAAAAGCACTCTAGGAAAACCACATAATTTTTAAGCAAGTCCTTAAGACTTCACCTTATGAGTTGGTATACGGGAAAGAGGTGTTGTTACCCATCTATATGGAGATTCTGGCAATACAGTTGTTGAAATCTCTTGAGATAGAACAAAATGAAGCCATGGAGGTTCGGCTTGCTAAATTGTTGTAAGTACAGAAAAAAAAAAAGGGAGAATTTTTTAATAGCTATGACAAGCCATCAATAGGTGGTCAAGCGATGGTTTGACAAGAAGGCTTCCAACCAAGGTCTAAAATGTAGAGACTTAGTGCTAAAGTATGATAAAAGGGCTACTATACCAGGTCAGCATGATAAATATGATAGCCTATGGGAAGGTCCCTTTAAAATCATTAGGTGCAAGGAACACAACGCTTTTGAGCTAGAAAGTATGGAACAGGAACCCTTAGGAATCCCGGTCAATGGGATTCATCTTAAGCTGTTCCATTAGGTGTTGAGCTCTATTTTTGTATGTGTGAATAGTGCTTTTACTTTTTTCATTTCGTTGGCCAGTCTTTTTTGAAATTAGTTTGTGCTTCGGTGAATTTAACCCATTATTATTGGCAGGTGGAATACCAGAATTTCTTTACACAAAACACACCCATGTGCAGAGAAATAACATAATGAAAGTTGAGAGCCCATAAAACTGAAATATAGAATGAAGGAAAGAGCATAGATTTTTTAAAAGATATATATCTATTCATATATGTTCTTTACATTACAAAAGTGGCTGGGAAGCCATAATCCAAAATTTAACAATTATTCGAGCTATTATATATGGTGGCCTCTTTTCAGGCTTATATACAGGCTATAAGGCAGACATTTGTTGAGCAGGCAGGGAGACATTTGTTGAATAGGCAAGGGGATTTTCATCTAAAGGCATGGCTAGCGGCAATTGATGCATTAATTGCAGCGTCCACTTCTTCCTCATCCATAGGTTCTTTGGCAGCACTAGTAGCATCATTCGACACAACCACTATTGGCGAGGGGAATATCAGGTTCCTAAAATCAGTATACCAATCTACGTCATAGAAGGGTATTACATTGTAGCTGCAGAATAGGAAATGTAGGGCCTGAGTAACCCTCTGCTGGTGTTGGTCGCAAGTCTGTAGGCGGAATCCGCTGAGGAATGGCAGCCAAAATGACAACAGCTTCTTCCTCAATAAAGCGATGCACGTCACTGGCTGATGGCAGACCTACTCCATAGGCAACATGAGCAACAACCTCACCAATACCATTCAGGTACTTTTTGGGGAAGATTTCTTTAACAAGCTTCAGGATAAGAGGTCGTGGGACGTTGATGTCTAGCATGGACGCTACAAAGTGGGAGCATATGTTGGTGTTCACCCGATACTTGTCCTCATACTCTATACAGTCTTTTCCTAAAACCCACTTTATGGCTACCAAGACCAAAGAATGCTTATTCTTGGTCATCCGTTTCAGCCTCCTAGTAGAAACCTCCCCTAGGAATGTCATTTATGAATTATACGAGGTTAAACGAACTGAAATATCCATAGCTCTGACACTATTCCTAGGCTTCTGAGCTAATGCCGAAATTTATCTATCACCTAACCTATGAGAAGGCTTGCTTAAAACTCTGCTACTGACCTATCACTACTCAAATGCTAAGTATGTTTTCCTCACTACTTACTGGCCTATTTATAGAAAAATGACAAGATGCATGCTAATCCACTTAAAAAAAATGTGATATTAAGCTAGTTGTTAACTTGAAAGACGTGCCTACGTTTGCTCACATTTCTGGGCCAGTTGCATCTGTGATAGTATGGCTCAATGCATGCTAGATTAATAAGAGCTAATTAATTAGCCTTAAAAAGGTGGCACTCATTGGCAGTGAGACGTATGGCCATAGGCTATTGTGTCATCTCTCAAGCGTGTCCCAAATCTCAAGGCGATATTCATATCTTTTCAGGCTGTGGTTGTTTGCTTGGCGTAATCATTCCAGATGAGATATTAATTGCCAGCACATACTAATGCAGGGTTAGCAAGAAAATTGCTGGCTCAAGTTCCAAGGGAATCACAACATATCACACGATTGCCAAACACAATGATGAACTCCGACTGCCTCAAAATGGCAAGTAGTTCATTTTGCATGAATTACAAAATTAACGCTACATGCCGAATTAAATGCAAAAGGCATGCTTTCACTTACCACCTTGAGGAAAGATTGCCAAATATTGCATGAAGAGACTTATATTTCCAAAAGTCTTTTCACAAATGTAGAAGAGAAAAGTGCAGAGTTGTTCTTCTCCTGTGTATCTAGAATTGAGAACAATTGCAAAACCAGGAACTTGCAAAAATATTCAGAGAAAGAAAGATGTCAGAAACTTCATCTCAACCAATGCAAGAAGAAATTAGCCAAGAGTTGTTTATAGCTATATGTTCTTCTGAGGAGGTATATGTCTATGAGGATGTGGCATACGCTACGCCTGGTATACCCAGCAGGCCAAGGAGGGCCTATACAAAAGAACTAAATAGGCCCAAGAATTGTAGAAACTAGAAAATAGTTGAAGAAAAATGGGATAATATCTATGACCCAAGGCTCGCAAAAAACCCTAAGTCCCTCTGAGAGGTAGCTTGTGCAAGGTTATCGGCACCAAAGGCAGACCAATCTATGGCATAGAGAGTTTGGTACAATGGTCTCCCTCAATACATGGTCTCATTGGTGCACTATTATCCAGAGGTAATTGATGCTTCTATCCAATGTTATAATCCTGATACCCACTATATTGAAGGCCGCAGCTTAAGGGTGCACATCACTCCACAGGCCATCTGACACATTTTATGCATCCCAGACCCAAGTAAGAGAAAAGAGAATATCGATCCCTTTCGCCCGGGCAAATGAGAGAAAATATGAAAGAAGATGAGAAAGAGGTCAGAGTTCTTGTTAGAGGAGACTAGTAAGAAAGGCATCCCAGCCACTAAAGTGCCAAGTATTATGTTGTCACGCGGTGCGTTTCGCGACGATCTCCAGGATGCCATATCCATGGTAGCCTTTGTGTGCGGTCGAGACTCTGATGAGAAGATAGAGACCTTTCAACTCGGACCGGAATTTCAATTTTGCAAGCAACATGAACTCTTCTGGTATGATTTTGTTGAGTTTATGGTAGAAGAAATGATACGACAAATTGAGAATTACTAGGCGAAGAAAAAATTTAGGTTTCTTTCTTTCCTGGTCCACATGTTTCTACATCAGAACTCGGATTTCTTTGCCCGGTATTTTCCACTATCAATTTTTGATGAGAAAAATAAAAGGAAGCCAGTGTCCATGTGGACACCATTTCTTTCTGCACCATATGACTATTATGCATTTTTAGACTATTTTATAGCTCTGGTCTTGCATAATTTGATCAGAAAAGGTGATATAATCCGGCTCGATAAGGAGCGGACCTGATTTATGCAGAGTTTCACCCCAGCTTGTGACTGGTTCTTAGGCAAGGATTTTATGATCCTCTGAATGCGGGGCTTTACTGGAAAACCTTTCCTTCTCCCAGCCTATGTCACTGATAGAGTGCTTGCACTGGAAATGTTCTGACAAGTATGTATCATTTATTTTACTTTCTGTAGCAGCGAAAAGGTCAAGAAGAAGGGATTCTTCTCTTGTCCAAAGAATTTCAAGTCGGTGACTCTGATAAAGAAGCAATTGGACCAGTTGTTAGACGACAAGCTATCCTATCTAGGGTTGGTACTAGTAGATGATAAGTGGGAATATAAGCCTTTTGATGACTTGTCAGAGCCACATATGAGGGTTACCCATGTTCCCCAACCATACTGGGAGAAGTGGTGTAACCCACGGACAAACAAAGATGAGAATTTTGTTGAATTGGCATGTATCCCTACATAGGACACTAGAGGTCCATGGCACAAGTTCTACTTTGCTATGGCAGTGGCCCAGGATAATGTCCCCATGGAGCGTGACATGTACAATAGGTTAAAGAAAGATGAAGAATGAAGTGAGGAAAAAATCATAGCTTTCTGGAAGTATCGCTAGGAAATAGCACAGTTGGATGCTCCTTACAATAAATTGAAGGATGACCAAGAATTTGAAAGGTGGTAGAAGGAAGGCTATCCCAACCCAAGCTCTAGTATTAATAGGAGAGGGGACCCGGAGGAAGAGTTTGATGAGTAGGAAGAGGAAGTGGCGACGTTGGCTTCCTCCGCACAAAAGGAGAAAGTCCCTAGATAGCCTGCCTATGTGGCCATGAATGTGTGTTTTAATATATCAAGAGGGTCACATACACTCACTTGGGCTGCTAAACTAGTCAGGTTATCACTACAGTAAATGGAGATGACTGCCGAAGCTCGAGAGACCCCACCTGCGAAATGGTAGTGCACGGAGAGTATTATTGGAGAGAGTTCACAAGGACCCACAGAAGGAGTACTCGCTCCTAGCCAAGAACCTGAGGCTGAGGAAGAGTCGCTGACAATTCTGGAGCCGCCAACAACCAGTCAACAAGTACAATTCACTCCTTCTCTTTCATCTCATTCCTTGGTATCTGCCCCTGCCTCACTGGCAATCCCTACCATAGGTACTAGTCCTCTGCCTTCTGCTTTTAATCCAACATATTCAGTAGGCTTCACCTAGTTTTTGCAAACCACCCCACTCATAATTACTCCTCCACGTATGCTTATGCCTGCCACTACCACTCAGACCTTCGTCGCCTTACTTTCGGAAGGCTTTCCCCTTGTGAATGCTCCTCCTGTTTCCACTATTATTATAGATCCTCTTCCATCGCAACATGCCGACACCCCATTGAAAACTCCTCCATGGTCCCAACCAATGAGCCTAATAGCTGATTCCCCAGTTCAGTCATTCCAAATAACTAGCCCTATTGTTGGTTCTCAAACCAAACTATGGAACGTGCCCCACTTCTCTCCACAAACTGTCACTCTCCAGAAGAAATAAATTCTCGCACCTATGAAGATTACCCATCCCTATGCCCTGCTTTTTGGTGCTCCTTTCGCAAGTGGACTAGTTTCATCGCTAGCCGAATTCATAGCACATATATATTGTAGAAAGGAGGCACGGGCGAATAGAATGATAAAATGCAAGACAAAAGATGATAGTGTTTCTGCTGAGCCAAGAGTACAGGCTCTTTATGATGAGGCCCGACAAGAATTAAAGTTCGCAACCATGTACCCAAGGGTAAGCAAGCCTCAGGAAGAAATGCAACCAGAGGACTATGAGATATATGTGGTAGGACTCAACATGAAGGTAGCCCGACCACAAGATAAAGTTGAAATCATAGAGGAAACGCAATGGGTAGTCACTTTTGAATTCCTTAAAACTAGTCGCCAGCTAAAGAAGAAGGATAAGCAGATCAAAGCAGCTAGGGAAAGGGTCAATTTTCTGGAGAGGAAAGAAAAATCCTTAGAAGCAGATATTGCCCGCATGACTGAAAGGACGCTGGCAACAGAGGATGAGAGGAACAAACTTCAAAACGAAATTGCAAAGACTCAGGTTGCCGACCCTAGCATAATAAATGAGCTACAAAGCAAGAACCAAGAGGCAGAGCAAAATCTACAACTGAAAAATGAAGAGATGGAGCACCTCCGCTTTGAGTATAGTCAAGGGGAGCAAAAAATACAAGAGAAAAATGCCGAATTTGAAGGACTAAAGGCTCAAATAGAGGAAGAGCTCCAACAGACAAAGGATTCTTTAGAAGAGCACTTAGCAAATCACTCCCAAGTTGAGAAGAATTGGAATAAAGAAATGAGCAGCTCTACGGAGCAGCTGGCGTTCGAGAAAAAGAAAAAGGAAAAATTAGTTGAGGCCATTATTTCAAGAGACGTAGAGATTATTTCTCTTAAAGCCTCTCTCCTGCCTCCCCCTACACAGCCTGATATCATTCTGCTAGTTAGGTAATTACAAATTTTTCACTACGAAAAAATTAAAACTTTTTGCCTAACACTATAGCCTACCCTCCAATTCATCGCCAAGGCATCAAGGCTCAGCTAGGAGGCCCATGATACGATTGAGCAGTTCCCACAGTTCATCTTGGAGAGAGTTCCTGAGAAAAAAGATCTACTCACTAGGCTATACTCAGTCTCTGATGAGAGCCTGGTCGGAGCGGGTATTGAGGATCGGGATGCTCCTGCTCAAAATACAAACAAATTCATCCATTGCCACTTCGCCTTCCAGCGCACTAAGGCAGCCGTGACTATTCTGAGTAAGACATTGGATAACATATAAGAAAGTTTCTACAAGTTAGGCAAGATGGGACTATCATCCCCATTCCTCGAGGATGGTTCTATTGCCACGACTGCGCAGATTGCAAAAATTATAGAAGAGAAGGAAAATGACCCAAAGGATTTCAGGGAGTTCAACCATTCTCCCATGGAAATCGACATTAAGGGAGTCATTCATCCACACTCTTAGCTGCTATTTCATATATAAGCAGGGGCCGGTTTACCCAATATGCTACCTTACAAAAAGACTATTGATCTAAGTGGAGCATAGGAGAATTTGTGCAACATAGTGAAGCCATCTGAGGATGAATGATCGCCTTTGCAAGTGGCTCTTTCCAATCTTTGACTCCATTATCCCAATGGATAAGGCTCTAGTTTGTAGAACCAGAGAAATTTTGGGTTCTCTGTTCCTTAGTCAAAATGCCCCTGATAGTCGCCAAAAGTTGTTAATAAATATTTAACCAACTCCTTTCGAGTTTTTTTTCTATGTGCCGGCCTATGTATCGCCAAATCTTCTTGGCCTTTTATCAAGGCTTTGATCTACCACTCCATGCGTCTACTCTTCGCAACTTCGAGTATCAGCATTCCCTTCGAATCCCAGGAAACTTCACTGTGCTTCCACGCATCGCGGCTACAGGATGCTTTTGTTTCTTGTTTCCTTGATGCCTCATCAGGCTGCGAAATGCTGCCACAAATCCCTCATTCATTAAAGGTGCTGGCGGGCCCCATGGTTGTTGATTGTCATATGCACTTTCTACGTGTCAAATGTTCGCAAATCCTTCAGTGCAGAGATGAAATCGCAATCGCGGGTAGTGAAATGTTGCCTCGCGTCTTTAGCACTGGGCTGATAAACGTTCCCTCCATTGTGATAAGATGCTCAGTGTTGAATTTTCACAAATTCTCTATAGCAATGGGAGAAAGGTTCATGCGGGCAGCGAAAGGCTGCCATGTGCCTAAGTAGTGGATCTGTTATGCGGGTGATGAATCAGATGAACCAAATAATGTTATTGGTTGCTGCTTATCATAATTATTCATAGCAAGGGATGATAGTTGTCTGATCAGGCCTAGCTAGGACCATTGCCATCATTATAGAAGATGCACATGAGCCTGGAATGACCGGATGCTTGGTTCCTGATTATCTCTTTTGTAACGGCTTTGGGGAATATTCTTCTTATGACATGATTGTAGGGGATTGCGAGATCTTTTCTGTTACTGCTCTCCAAGGCGGTGGGAGGTTTTTATGCTATATATAGTTTTCTCTGTGAAGGGAAAAGGGTCCAAAACTAGGAAAAACATGCTGGTTTTAGTAAAAAGATGCCAGACCTTTATTACTATTTTATTCTAATTGAAAAAACTCTCAGACTGTGCCAATTGTTCAGCCTTTCTGTTTTTCATGCTATTTGATCAAACTGTGAACTATGCTTTATATTGTCTTGACACTTCATTTGAGAACTTCTATATATGTTGGATGCAAGTTTGATTACCTAGATCATGCCTAATGACTCTTCTTGGTAGTGAGAATGTATGCAACATTATTTTATGTTAATAAATAAATTATCTATGCTATAATCTTAAGTCCCTGATGTTCTGGAACACAACACCATTCAGGCCCTTAAATCTGTGATTTATCGTGCCCATCATTAAATCTTGGCGCATCGCCTTAGGTTAAACTTTACTTTATTATATCTGCTTCCTTTTCCCTTTCCAAACCCCATTATAGAAGAAGCTGACTTCTCTAAAAATCCAGAGGTTACTTAGTTTAGCGCAAAAGGTTCCCCTTAAACTGAGTTTCCCATAAGACTATGTTACCTCGTCAAGTTTTGGAGTCAACAGGCGACATGAGAACTAGAGGTATCAATAGATAGTCCTTGATATGTTTGAAAGTGTTGTCACACTTCTCATCTCATTTGTAAGTCATTCAATTATGAAGATGCAAAAAAGGGTGGATTTTATCTAATAGTTGTGCGATGAACCTTCTAATGGACTGCAATCTTCCTTGTAACCCTCCCATCTATTTCAATTTTTGTAGTGGTTCCATGTCTAGGATGAATTTTACCTTTGCTGGATCAATTTATATCCCTCTTTGTGAGACAATATAACCAAGAAGTTTCCCTGATGTAACCCCAAAGACACACTTTTTTGGATTTAGCCTTACTTTGTATTCTTCAAGTCTATCAAAGATGGGTCCCAAGACTTGTATGTGCTCACTTCTTTTCTTTGATTTTTCCAAAATATCGTTTACATAATCTTCAACTATTGTGTATCATGTCATGAAAGATGAGAGTCATTGCTCTCTGATAGGTTTCTCCTGCATTCTTCAACCCAAATGTCATTGTGTTCCAGCAATATGTTCCCCATGGACAAGTGAATGCAGTTTTATATTGATCCTCCTTGGCAATCATGATTTCAATGTAGCCTGAAAAACCATCCATGAGTGACAACATTTCGTGCCCAGTTCTTAGGTCCATAATGAGGTCAATTTTAGGAAGAGATAAATCATCCTTCGAGCATGCCTTATTTAAGTCTCTGAAATTAGTGTAGATTCTGATGCACCCAGTGGGTTTTCAAACTGGTACAAGGTTTGAAACCCACTTAGGATAATCTATTGGTCGAATAAATCCAATATCTAGAAGCTTTTGTAACTCAAGTTTCACCAAGACTGCTATCTGAGGATGCATCTTCCTTAATTTATGCTTCATTGGCTTAGCTTCAGGATAAACTGCTAAGTGATGCACAACTGCTTCTGGATCGAACCCTGGCATATTAGTGTATGACCATGAAAATTTGGCTCTTTGTTCTTTCAGGAATGTTGTTAGTTTTTTTTGTTCTTCATCCAATGGGGATTCAACATAGAAAGTGATCTTGGGTGCTTCTTTTGTTCCCACATTGATTGGAGTGGCCTTTTCTGCTAGTACGATTGATTTCTCTGGATGTATTGCACTAAGGGGGAGATTGAATCCTTCATCATTGGGCACCTTAGAGAGGTTTTCACCCTTGGATATGCCCCTTCTTTTTGCTATTTTAGGATCAAAGAGTGCCATAGTGTGGTTTTCACTCAAATATCTACATGTTAATTGCATTTGATCAATTTTGCGATTAAAGGATTCAACTATCTCCCCATAGTATGCTCTTGTGTCTAGCACTATGTCAAAACCTTCCTTTTGATCTGCCTATGGTAAGTTGTCATGAATTTCCATGAATTCTAAGATCACTTCATCATTTTTGAATAAATCAAGAGTTGATGGTCCTTGTTGGTCCATGTAAATTAGTTGTGGGTATACTAGGCATATTTCAGTTGGTTGATTACTCAGAGTGAAGGATGTTATGGATACCATGAAGAGGGATTTTTTCTCAAATAAGTTGACAACATCAAGGGGGAAGTCATCTAGGGTCGTATCACGCAATGTAGGTAACTAAGAGGAAGCCTCGGCTCATTTAGCGGAAGTACCTTTGCCAATAAGGGTGACCTTGCTAGTAGTACAACCTAGGCCAAGATTCTTTAGTTATTTCTTAGGAATGATGGGCTCTAGCAAATAGTTATCATTTTGTCCCAGTTTCTCATTCTTGTTATAACCCATTCCCTTCATTAGCTACAAGCCTTTGTTATCATCTTCCATGGGAAGAGCGGGGATAGGTCATTCATCTTGATAAAGCAATTTAGAGACATCTTCCTGATTGATATCTTCTGGGTTCAAATCCCCCCACTTGGTGAAGGTAGTAGCTGCCATCTTGATTGTTTTAGGCTCTTTGTTGCTAGATGTGGATTTCCCATGTGATTGAGGAGAAAGAGGTAGATCTCCTAAGATAAAAGTATTCTTCATTAGCTTATAGTTTCCACAACCATCATCCTGGATCATTGCTTTGATGTTGGGTATATTATACACAATGGGTGTTTTTGTTTATGAGGTAGATGCAAGGGATGATGGGTCAACAAATGAGGTAGTTGGTATAGGCCCTTCATCATTCTTGGGGATCTAGGGTATCCTATAGAACTTTGCCTCAAGATTCTTACAGTAGTAAAAAGGCTCAAGATCTCCATGGATAGTAAATTTCTCTACCCTCGAAAGGAAACTTT
>VDFB02276268.1:222972-234097 GCA_007258455.2 Sequoia sempervirens | reverse complement strand
ATTTAATTAAATAATGAAAATTATTTAATTAAAACCCCCTTATATCCTCTCATTTAATTGAATAATTATAAATTATTGAATTAAATGTCATTTGCATCCCCTTTTCATTAACTAAACTAATTATTTGATGATAATCCTCATATTCTTCAACTTGCACAATTAAAACTTTGTTTTAATTAACTAATTACTTATTTTCCTCACTACATCCACTTGCATAGGGAATATTCCCTTGGAATATTATCCTATTTGGCTCCAAAAAGGGAATATTATTTCCTAACAAACTTTCTAACAACTTTGAAAGTGTGTTTGTTTGAATCATTGTGAGCCCTTGATTGACTCTTTGATCCATGTGATCTTTGATTCTCATCCATTGATGAGAATCCTTGATCCATGTATGCACCCTTGATTGACCAAATTTATTGTATCCCTTGATTCACCATTTTCTCTTATAAATACCTCACATTTTAGAGAGAAATGGATCCACTTCCATATTTTCAAAGTTATGTTGCACGTTTGAATACTATCTTTATTCATCCTTGCATCCATTATCAAGATTTTTCATCTTTTTCATCCATCCTTATCATAGTTTCATCCATTTTAGCTTAAGCTTTCATCAATGGAGTTCAATTAGATGATCATTTTATTTGAGGGATTGGGAAAGGGTCGTCATTCCATATCAATACGACACCAATCCCCCAATGGGATAAGGTTTGGAATTCTAGATTAGGTTTATTTTATTATTTCATGGTTTATTTCATGGTTAGTTTAATGGTTACTTGTTTTTGAAGCTTTCGAGTTCATCTCATTGGGATTATAGCTTAGGTAGTTAAATATGGCTTAAATTTGTATGGATATGATGTATTTAGCTATTACTATGATTATAATCACATTTTGGTGCTATACGGAAGGTTATACTAACAAAATATGATGAATTTCTCTTGAGATTCCCATGTTTTGTAGTTTACAAATACAACGATGCATTTGACAGCTACAAGGAGGCGTTTGCATATGGAAACGCTATTGTTTTTATACAGTGACACATTTGAAATCTAGCGATGTGTTTGAGTTTTGTGATGCTATTGTTTTTTTTAGTTTGGTTATTTTGAATATGGCGAAACTATTGATATATTGAAACAATTGAGGTCACTAGTTTTGTGTAGAGCGATGCTATTTCTTTTCATGAGAGCGACACAATTGAATTTTAGCGACGCTATTGGAGTTCAAACAATGACGCTATTGCAGAAAAATGATGCTATTGCAGATAAAACAGAGAGTCTACTTTTCATGTGTGCCTTAAATTTTTGGTTTCATGTACTCTCTGGTCTTTTACTAACATCTGGTTTTTTTTGTGAGACTAACTGATTTTGTAGATTTAGAAAAAACTTGAAGTGCAGGAGCATACTATCATTTGACCATACATTGTAAAAGTTTTTTTACACTTATGGGAAAATTATAACCCATCATATGCTTCTTTTCTTTATGTTTTAGGACCACTAAATTTCCATTGGGCTTAAAATTCACAAATGCTTTAAGTTTTTCAAATTTGGTTAAAATTGGACCCATACAACCTCATTTTTCTATAGTGGTTAAAATTGAACAAAACAAACAAACACTTCCATTGGTGCTTAAAATGAAGTCATTTTGCAATATGGGTTAAAATGAATGAGTGTTTTGCGTGCTTGATTTTCTTGTGTATTCTTGTAGTGTGTATCCACTCCCCTTGCGCTTCGTGTGATCTTGGGTGAAGAGAAACACTCAAGTGTACAAAATTTTTTGGTCACCCCAAGAAAACTTGCTACATATTCACTTCCCTCATGCTTCGTGTGATCTTGGGAAAAGGGAAGTAGCCATTTTTCTTGTATTTATTAGAGATGACCTACCATGTGATACATCCTACAATGGAGAACACATGGTGATTGTCAAGCCCATTTATCAGTAGGCTATATAAATCTTGTGAATGCACCAAAAGGCAAGTAACTTTAATTCATGAAAGGCTGCCTCTCGTGCCAAATCTCACGCAAACGTGCCAAATGGGTTGCTTAGGGGAATCTAGAGACTTTAGTGTCTCACGAGTGATGTACACCTCATGATGTTCCCAATGTCATTAAACACCTTGTTTTAGTAACTGCCCAAGTTTTCTGAAATGCTCTTTGAAAGTGGTGTATTGGAATTTACTTCCAAGAAGTTACTTACCAAGTTCAAATTATGGTTGAGGCATAGAGATTAAGAGTTCATTCTCTTATACAAAATCTTGAGGGGGTGATATCCCTCTATTTGTTCCCTCCATAAGTTGCATGTAAAACCATCCCTTCGAGGCATGAGGTAGGCCCACCTCAAAGAATGTACCTACTCTCTAGGTTGTAATGATTGTCTTTTGTGAACTTGCAAAGTGAATCTTAGAAGAATATTTGCAAAATGTCTCCATTACCTTGGACATCAAATACTTTGCTTGGATTCAAAAAAATTCAAAACAAACATCAACATGTTCTTCAAATTTCAAACCCTTTGGACTTAGTGTGAATACCTTTGAAAATTTCTATATTGCTGCTTGTCCCTAAGGATTTTATCTTTAGAGGCTTCTAAATATTTGGACTTATATCTTAATTCACACTTTTCAAAGTCAACATAGGTAATTATGGTCTTAGCTTCTTGTTTTTCACATAATGGAGTTTGTGGAATGAAAGTTGCTTAAGTCAGACATTTTTAGTTTGAACTTAATTAAGACATCTTGATGTGGTAATGAAGCAATCTCACTAAATCAAAGATTAAAACTAAATCAGCACACCACACATTGCTCTTATGGTTGAAACACATTGACTCCCAAGAAACAAAGTAAAACAAGGAAACTATTGCCAACATTGGATAAAAGTGTCATTATCCAACAAACATTTAGTCACAAGTTCTATTCTTCAAAACATTGAGTCCTTAAGGTTTTATGACTTTAGAGGTATAGCATTTTTTTCACCATCTCGGTCTTGTAAAACAAAGGTCCCTTTTAGGTTAACACATTTTGGGTCAAAAAATCTCATCCATCTTCACACATTTTACATTCCACTTCACAAACAACTTTAGAAAATTTTGGACACGTCAACACTCTTTAGACTTAGGAAATCATCAAACCAATCCCCTAACTTAGCTATTTTGTGTGTGAAATGAATCCTTTTCCATACACTTAGTTGAGTTAGTCATAATACTTTTGAACTAGTCTATCTTAAAGGTCACAAGTCTACCTTGAGATTTACAAGTTCATTAGCACCCTTTTATCCAAGACATCAAAACATTAAACCTTTTTCTCTAAAGTGTTGTCCAAAAAGTTTAGAAATTTCATCCCCCATTATCATTCACCATTTTCATCACCCACTCACATCATTGGTCCAAATCAACTTAGAGGGTCCCTTTTTTCTAAATTTGAGTCAACTAGAGAGTTTCAAAGCTATAAATCTCAACACACCTCTCCCATAGTTGACCCACAATTTATGGTTACAACAAGGTCACAACACAAGAGCAACATGGAGAAAACCAAAACCACATCTACCACAAGTGATACTATCCCACAAGAATTTGATCCAAGGATCCATTCTACCCCCTCACAACAACCCCAAAATCCACTAGACAAGGGGTATGATGTATAAGATGTCACAAACAACCCACTTAAGCTCACTAAGGAAGAACTCCTTGAATATCAACAAGATCCTAAGACAAACCACATTGTTAACACTTTGATGAAAAATGACCCTACCCAATACATGCTAGCTTTAGCAAAAGAAGGGGCTAAACTCCCTTCTACATTTGACTTTGACATGATTAGGGAAAAAACCTTAGAAAATGTGGCTTCAATTTCCCCAAAATTCATCACAAAACCCTTGGCACAAGGATTTACTCAATCTAAAAATCAACCTACTCCATCCCTTATACCAAGTCAAACATCAAATCTTAGTCTTGCAGCTAGGATTACAAAAGACCTTGGTCACATGCCCAATGTAGAAGAAAACACACTCTTGGGTACTCAAAACACCAACCTTCCTTGAACACCAATATTTGGTGCCCCATCACATTCTTCCACCACCATTCCTGAACACCCTCTACATCCACACAAACTACTTACATTCCATAACACCACAACAACCTCAACATTTTGAGTGCAACCATCTTCATCCATCACCAAAAATACCACAAGTGTGCCTAACATTACACAAGGTAATGTGAACCAAGTTCCTCAAATAGGAAAACAAGGGAAAGTTAATACCCTTACACAAGGTCAACCCTTAACACAACAAGGGACATCTTCATCCAACCACCCAATTGGCCCATTAAAATCATTGTTTCCACAAAACACATCAACCCCATCTATCATAAATCCATATCAAAGCAACACATTGACCACAAATCCCATCAACCAAGGTAATACCTTGGCCCCAAATCAAACACAACAAGGGAACCCCCAACACATTAATCAATGGAACCCTTCTAAACAATTGAACCAAGGTCAACATGTTCCATTAACATCACTACACCAAATGGCACCATCATCATCTTTACCATTGGTCCCCCAAGCCATGCAAAATTAAACAGGGCCCCAAACTTACATTCCTCCATCCCAATCAACAATTTTACAAGGAATGATAGCACAAAACAATCCCCAACCACTCACCACACAACAACCATCTCAAATCAACCCACAACCCACTCATATCATGATCACTCAAAATCCATCTCACATACCCCAAAATCAAAACACTCCTACGTTGCAAGCACAACATGCTCAAGATCAATCTTTGCAACAACAACAAGCTCAAGTACAAGCTTTCCAACAAGCACAACAAGCCTAGCAATAGGAATTGCAACATCAAGAAGCTCAAGCTCAATCTTTACAAAAAAAAACAAGCTTATCAACAAGCCCAAGCACAAGCCTTGCAACAAAATCAAGCTCAACAACAAGCCTTGATCGCACAACAACAAGCCTTGATCATGCAACAACAACAAGCATTGCTAGCACAATAATATGCCCAACAACAAATGCTTGTGTAACAACAATAGGTTTTGTACTATAATCCCCAACAAAACATCAACAATCCAATTGCACAAGGAGCATATACACCACCACCTTTATCACCCTCAACTTCACAGTATCCAAATCCATCCTACACACCGTGTACAATACCCCATCATATCAAAACCCCACTTATAAATCATCCACCATCCCATAGTACACAACATATGCTCCTCCACCAAATCCGTAAGATGATGTGTCATAATAGCTTAAGGTGCTCACACAATAGATTTAAGACATTCAAATGGGAAAAATGAAGAAGCCACATATGCAACAAAACTTGTGTCCATATCCCTTTGACAGGAACTCGCAATGGTACCTTTCCCACCCAATTTTGAGGTCCCTAAGTTTGATAAGTACAAAGGACAGGGAAATATAGTAAATCACATTAAATAATTCCATGTAATGTGTTTGGAGGTGGATTACAATGATTCCTACTTGAAGTTCCTTTTCCCACACAGTTTAGCGGGGCCAACAATTGATTTATTCTCACAATTGCCTCTGAGAATTCAAAACTTTCAATAGATAATCGATAGGTTCATAGAGCATTTCTCCTTCAATATTGACAAGGATGTGAGCTTGGAAGAGTTGTATACCCTCAAGCAAAACAAGGGGGAATCCTTCAAAAACTTCCTACAACAGTGGATGAAGCAAGCTAGCAAGAGCAAATGGCCCATTCCTGAAGAACAACAGGTGGAGATTATCATAGAAAATTTTGACACAAATTTATCCTTCCAATTAAAGATGCAATATGTCACCACTTATGATGAGCTTATCCCTAGGGTCCTCAACATCGAGAGAGCCCTAACTTAATAAGGGAGTACACACGTATATAAAGACAACCACCCATCCACTAGTTCTAATGACAAGCCCCGCTTTTGGGCCAAGAACAAGAATGCTACTAGTGATGGTGTTGTTGATGCAAAGGTGGTTTTAACTACTCCTAGGAAACTAAACACCCAAACCATGAACACACAACAACCATCCCCGCCACCACCAAACAATCAACCAATGATCAATGCTACAAGCCAAGTCAAAGGTTCCAAACAATCGACCAATCCATCTCATATTCCTTCATGCATGACATTGTACACTCCATTCATGATATCCAATTCTCACATCGACCATGTGTTGGAAACTACCCTTCATCATAAGGATTTTGAGCACACTCTATCACGATGTGTGCACATAGACAAGGTTAATTCTGGTACCAACAAGACAGATAAGAGTTCTCAAAAGTTGCATTCAAGTGCTTGTATCTTAGAAAGCAGCTTCTTCAAGTGGGATATCATTGGAACGTTATGACAGTGGCCTCTACATTAGTGCCCCTAGGTGGTTCAACATGAGGGTAAAAATTCTTAGAAAATCATAAAAAATCAAAAAATCAAAAAATTGAGAAAATAGTAAAAATAAAAATAATCCTCCAGTGAAAACCACTACGGTGGTGCTTTGGGCAAGTGTTATGATGAAAACCTAGAAAATAGGAATCATGAGTAGAATTGAGCATCTATATGATCCTTCTCAAATAAAAGCATCTCATCCTTCTCATGATAAACCCAATATTCCCTCCATCCATCCAATCCAACTTTATCCATATATTCCAGTTTATCTTGATCTTGACAAAGATTCAACATATACTTCAATTCTACTCATGGAAAAATCTTGGCGGGCTCTTTACCATTTTATCTTATGAAGTTCCATAGCCCATATCTAACATGATAAAACTCTGTTGAACTCTTCACATATACATTACCTATCTTGGTTTGTCCATTGATCCATGAAACATCGCTAGACATTGAGGGCATGTTCTTGCACTCCTATTTTCAAATAACTCTTGATCCATGTCTTGTATCTCATAATGTGACATCGACATCATGATCTAGGTATCATTTACCTCAAAATCTCTCAAAAATATCAAAACATTTGAAAAATCATCAAAATCCAAAAACAATTGGAAAATACAGAAAATCCAAAAACATCAAAATCTTGTATTGCCAAAATCCAAAAACATTCAAAAAGTTGTAAAGTCAAAAATCCAAAACATGCAAAACACATCAAAATACCTAAACATGTCAAAATGTCAAAAAATAAAAACATTACCTTGTCGAACTACATTGTCTCTAAGCTTAAACGTAGGCAAGGCCATCATTGATGTGCCTCCAAGACACTTTAGGTTAGTCCTTAGGAGTCTTTCATAATAAATTGGCAATCCATCAAGTGTTCATATCTCATCAATAAACGGTTACTAGTCAAAGTCAGTTGAAATACATGGTCTCTATGTGTATAGCGTAGGCAAGGCTGATCTTTGATAAGCCCCCAAGGCCCTAGTTTAGTCCCTCTTAGGTCTTGGTCAAAACTCAGAAAACACAAAAACATTTGAAAACTAGAAAATCAAAACATTTGAAAATTTGAAAACCCAAAACATTTGAAAATTTGAAAAACCCTAAATAGCCTCACATAACTTGAATACCTAAACATTCACATATACCCAAAAAGATCCAAAAATAGCCTCAAAACATTGCAAAATGCCAAAAACATTGAAATATTCCAAAAAGCCCAAAACCACCCATCCCATTTCACTTGCACCCACAATCAACTTCCATCCATAATAAATCGATCGTCGCACTCACCCTTTGGTAACACAAGCATAAACAGGTACAACGATAACTAGAATGCAAAACCTAAATGTAAAAAAAAATAGAACTCTTGATCATTATCAAACATGTCAATCGAACCTTATATCAATGGTCTTTCAAACAACCTATCAACCTGCCACCATCCACTAACATTTCCTAGGATACATCCTTCCTACAATGGGCATTATCATTGGAAATCACTTTGGATTCTCATCCTTAAAACACATTACACCTTTGGCAAGAGATATAGATAACATTGACTGTTTGTTTTGATCTTGTCTTATGATTTATCTTATTGACCCATTCCAAGGACCTATTAACAATGTCTAAACAATTTAGAGAGAAAGGAATGTGGCATCGATCATTATCCTTCATTTTCTATGCTTGTGGGATGTTCTTGTAAGATAATTTTGGCACATACTTGCTTAGTTGTGTGTAGGGAGGTCGTTCATAGTAGATTGTTGACTATTGCGTATGCTTTGGTCCGAAATATTGTAAACTTATAAACTACGTTCCAATGAGGTATTTGTATGTCAAGGTGTGAACAAGGATTACCCTATCTATTTATAGAGTCAAAGTCCATCACACTAGATACAACACCATCCTGGTTATTAATACCTTGATGCATTGTGTCTATGTGTTATATCAAACATAAGGAATGACAAAGTGTCCCAATCCCATAAATGAGCATATCATCAATCTCATCACCATATCTAATAAATTATCGAATGATCATAGGCTTGTTGGACTCCTGAATCAATCTTGAAATGAATGGTTAATCAATATCCATCTCATTCTTCTACTTCTATCTCATTCTCATTCTTCTTATTCTTCTATCTTTGCTAATAGTTCTATCCAAGTATCGATTATGTGTGATATCTCAAAATATACATGAGGCTACCCATGGCTGATGACTGTCTATACATCATCAAATTTTTCTACATTAGACATTTGAGCTTTCTAGTCCTCTTTGAGCTAAATTGATGTTAAATATTTGTAGTGACATTGACCAAAATTTTTAAATTTCCACCCGATCTCTTGAGGGGGTAGGGTACTAGCTTAATTCCTTCCACTGGGGTAGGAGTGGGGCATCTGAAAAATCAAGAATTTTTAAATTTTTGATTTGAGCAACAACATTAATATGAAAAGCATCAGTCTTTGAACCGATGTAACAAGTACCTTGCTTCAAAGAGGGGGAAAATGTGAACACTTAAAATTGTCCTGAATGATATCACACACTTGAATCTAGTCACTAACATTATTTCATCCTAAAATTCATCTTATTTTCACTTGTTTGATTAAATAAGCCTAGTTATTTAATTAAATGCATCATTTTCATCTATTAATCTATATAATTTTATTAGGTTAATTCACTCCCTTTCACATTCACTTTTCATCTCGTTTAATTAAATAATGCAAATTATTTAATTAAAACCCCCTTATATCCTCTCATTTAATTGAATATTCTAAATTATTGAATTAAATGTCATTTGCATCCCCTTTTCATTAAATAAACTAATTATTTAATGATAATCCTTATATTCTTCAACTTGCATAATTAAAACTTTGTTTCAATTAACTAATTACTATTTTTCCTCACCCATCCACTTGCATAGGGAATATTCCCTTGGAATCTTTTCCTAACAAACTTTGTAAATAAATTTGAAAGTGTGTTTAAACTTCACAGAGTCTCTTGATTGATTCCTCCTTTTGATCCATGTGATATTTGATTCTCATCCATTGGAGGAATCCTTGAACCATGTCTTCACCCCTTGATTCCAGAGACATCTTTGACACTCATTGATTGACCAAAATCCCATTCCTAGCCTTGATTCACCATTTTCTCCTATAAACACCTCACATTTTGGAGAGAAATGGACCCACTTCCATAAAATCAAAGTTATGATGCACATTTTAATACTATCTTTATTCTCCTTGCATCCATTATCAAGCTTTTTCATCTTTTTCATCCATCCTTAACATAGTTTCATCCATTTTAGCTTAAGATTTCATCAATGGAGTTCAATTAGATGCTTATTTTATCCAAGGGATTGGGAAAGGGTCATCATTCCATATCAATACGACACCAATCCCCCAATGGGATAAGGTTTGGAGTTATAGATTAGGTTTCTTTTAATCTTTCATGGTTTATTTCATGCTTAGTTTAATGGCTACTTGTTTTGGAAGCTTTCAAACATCTCATTGGGATTGTAGATTAGGTACTTAAATATGGTTTAAATATATATGGATCTAGTGTATTTAGATATTAATATGATTACAATCACAACCTTATAGATAGTTTCCAAATTTTCCCATATTTCCTTTTTTTTTTTGCACTCCATCACTTTCACAAATTCAGTGTTAGTCAAACCACATATAATAGAATTCCTTGGCTTAGCATTGAGTTCAAGAGCCCTCTTTCCTACTTGATCCCAAGGAGGGATATTTTTTAGGAGGCTCATATTCTATAGTTGACATACATATTCCCATTCCTAAAGCCATCAAATAGGACTCCATCCTAACTTTCCAAAAAAAAAAATTAGATCCATCAAAAACTGGTACTTTGCTTCTAGATAAACTTTCCTATGCCATATCAGATCTACCTTAAGCTGTTAGACTTCTTCAAAGGAACTTGGCTCTGATACCAATTGAAGGGCACACAATCTACTAAGAGGGGTGTTGAATTAGTAGATCAAAACAATTTTGAAAATCTATACTTTTACAACTATTCTATAGATTTTCAACACTAAACCATACAAGCTAGTAATCCAAGCACAACACAAGATAACACAACACCAGATATACATGGAAACCAAAGATGGGAAAAACCATGGTGAGAAATCTCACAAGAATTAATATAATAAGTGAATTTTACAATGTGATGTAGGCACCAACCTACCAAAGACACCAATCCCTAAATGAATCTGTAGGCACCAACATATTGGAGACAAAAATCCCCACTGGAATGAGACACCACTCCCTACCAGAAAAATACAACAAGTAGAACATCAATCCTACTGAAATAAAAAAATAATGGTGGATTTAAAATTTAACTCTGATATGCACTAGAGACACAATTGACACTCTCTCACACTGAGAATGATCCCCTGATATTGGTGCTCCTTGTTTTCTTCACACTTCTGTACTCACCTACCTTTCATTCATTACACTATTGACTCACTCTCATATCACCATTACACATAATGCATCTGAACATTTGAAATATATACATGACATTACATTAAAACTCTTCCATGTTGGCTAGGGATCCACACAAACCCAAATGACATAGGGTGGAACTAAATTCAAATTACATGAAACATGTTATACAACAATCCAAACACAAATTTTTTGTCGCCAAGTGAACTTGATTCCTTGTGCCACCACGAGAACCTTAAATAGGTCCTATCCTCACTCCACACACATGATTTGAATTTTG
>VDFB02276268.1:199853-210551 GCA_007258455.2 Sequoia sempervirens | reverse complement strand
TTGCAAGGATGCCTTTGACTACCATTAGTGTAGTAGTTAAGGTTACCATTAGTGTAGTAGTTAAGGTTTCAAACCCAAAGGATCTCATTTCCTTAATTACTGAGGATCATTGCAAACTGTGAGAAACCCTCTTACATACCTCCCAAACACATTTATGCACAT
This sequence comes from Sequoia sempervirens, assembly GCA_007258455.2. Lineage (NCBI taxonomy): Eukaryota > Viridiplantae > Streptophyta > Pinopsida > Cupressales > Cupressaceae > Sequoia > Sequoia sempervirens. Next base: position 210,389 of record VDFB02276268.1, on the reverse strand, counting down.
GAGAACATAATTTCTAGTTTAATTCAAAGGGTAATGACTCCCAATTGATATGGGAAGCCTATTCTACATACTAGCTTCAAAATGAAGATCATGGTGCAAATTTTTACACTCTTTTTGGGTATCTTAAGGTTGTAGAGATGGCATTGAAGGATCATTAGGAAAATAAACCCCAACCAAAATTGTAGTGAGACCTTGTTGTTCAAGTGTCCAAATCTAAGAATCAAAACCCACATGTCTATGGATATGGAAGGAGAAAACCCCTCTATATCTCATGTTGAAAGATATGAACCCTTCAATTGAAGGATTGATCTCACCCAAAGGTTGTGTTTGAGCTTTAATTGTGGTGGCTCTTCAACAAATCAAGCTAGTTTAATTTGAAAGTTACCTTTGGAGTAAACATTTGTATTTTGGGATGTATTATGGCTATATAGATAATATTTAGAATATTAGAGCATATTGTTATGTTTTATTATCATTATTTCTATAGCCATATTTAGTAGAAGGGTTTCAATCGTGTTTAATTAAAATGAAGTTTTCTACAATTTTATCTTGTTTGTGAATTGATTTGTAAATATGGGTATTTTTATGAATATAAATTGTGATTAAATATAGTCTAACTAATTCTTACATAATATATTTCAATCTATCTTCTCTTTTCATTTCAAAACCCAACCCAAGATATTAGGTTTTTCCATTATTTGTATAAATGTAAGGTAAATCTTCTAGGTTTTCTAGAGTCAAGTAGGAATCAATTAGGGCTTGTCATTTTGGGGCTAAATAATAAATTATAAAGCATAGTATTGAGTTATTAAATATATTGTATAAATATTAATTTAATCTAAGGTTTTTTAAGGTTATAGTTAAATATTTTAAGCTAGAAACTTAAATAGCCAAAATATATTGGATTAATATTTTTCAAGGACATTACAACATCTTAACTACTACAACTTGTTGTATCTTAGCTAGTAGGAAATGGTTATAGGGTTTCTTTTTGTTTTATTTTTTAATAGTGTTTACAAAGGCTAAATCCTTGGTAAAGATAATCTTGATGAAAACAAGACATGGAGAGCTTTGTATATTATAGAATTAGTTCAAAATTATTTGATTATATATTTTGACATTCATCAATGACTTTTCTAGGTATACTTGGGTTTATTTTCTTCAATATAAGTATGAGGCATTTGATTTCTTTTAGCACTTTAAATATTTTATAAATAAAATCAAGAAAATCTATCAAGGTTTTATGCATAAATAATTGTGGTGAGTATGTCAACCATTATTTTGAGTAGTTTTACACTTTAGAGGGCATTGATTTATAGTGTACATTTCCATACAACCCTTAATAGAATAGTGTGGAAGAATGCAAGAGTAATTCTTTGAATGAAATGCCAAACTATATGATGCACTAAATCTCTTGCACCTTAGTATTGGGTGAAGGTTATTAACTATGATTGTTATATCTAGAAAAACTATTCTATATCAATCCTTGAAGGGAGTCACTCTATTCAAATATTGAAGCAATAAAAAACCAATAGTTATGCACTTCAAGGTTTTTATTATCTCACATGGGCCCACATTATTGTATAGAAATATAAGGCCATGGATCCCCAAATCAAGCCTTGTATATTTTTAATTTATCTAAATGATGTTAATAGTCATCAACTTCTCTACCCTACCATGCATGAGTTTTTCATTGAGTGAAGTGTTCAATTTGAGGAGGGATATTTTAGTTCCACTCTTTACACTTATTATCCTTCTACATTCACACTAGAGTCACTTAGGATTGATGACAATACCCTGAGAATTCAAATCCACCTAGGTAGATATCTAATAATGAGAACTTGTCTTCCTCCACTTTAGATGATAAGAGTGAGGATGAGGATTTTAATATTTCCTCTCATATTCATAATTTAGAGTTTTAGAACTCTCCCAATTATCTGACTTTATGTTCTATTAGGGCTCAGAAAATACATGTTTTACGTGATTAGGTTGGGGATCCATTAGACACTGGGAAATTTCTTTTAGGGATTTCCACATGTTTATATTGCTTCTATCTTGAATCCAAAAAAAAATCAAGATGCATATGATATTCTTGAGTAGGATGCACCAATATAGGAGTATAGTTCATTTTTAGGAACCACAATTGAGATATCATTCCCCTTCCTAAGGGAAGGAAACTTGTTTGATGCAAGTGGGTATATTAGGACAAAAAAATATAAATTGGGTCTTTAGACAAGTTCAAGGCACAATTAGTAGCAAAGGGGTTTTACCATACTCCTACCATTGATTATTTTGAGACCTTTGTACCTGTTGCAAAGATGAACTCTATCTAACTCATACTTTCTATCAATACAACATATCACTAATAGGTTCACTTGATCGACATGAAGAATGCATTTCTTCATGAAGACCTTGAGGAGGAGATATACATGGATCAACCATATGGTTTTCTATAGGACTTTTCTTTAATTTGTAAACTTAGGAAATATATCTATGCCTAAAACAAACCCCTCAAGCTTGGTATGCCAAGATGGAGCCCTTCCTTTTCATAGTTATGTTATCTTATTTCTATTTGGATCTATATATGCCTACATTAAAAATAAGATGATTATCATCCCATTCAAGTTCTATATTTTAATTACGTATTAATCACAAGGAGTTCAACCATTGACATAGTGAGAACAACCCTTCATGACAGGTTTTTAATTATTGAATTAGGTTTGTTGCATAATTTACTTAAGATTAAGATATCTTAACCTAATTTTGGGATTACCATTGCATAGTCCAAGTATGATCTTGATTTTTGTTCACATTTTAACATGGATGACTACAAGCCTACTCCAACTTCCTTTCTTTGTGGAGTTAAACTTGAGGTTTAATGCTCTTCCAATTTGGTTGATGTTACCTTGTATCAACAACTTTTTGAGAGCCTCTTTTATCTCTCATATGAGGCTTGATGTTTTATATCTTATGGAAATGATCACTCAATTTATATAGGATCCCTATGAGCTACACTGAAGGTATCCAAGTGGATTCTACATTATATTCAAGGCACTCATAATTTTGGGATTCACTATTTAAGAGGAATTAATATTGACTTGGTGGGGTGTATAGATTAAGATTGGTAAGGAAATTCTTAACATCACAATCTCACTTTAGGTTACATATTCTCACTTGGTTTACGTCATATTTATTAGTCAAACAATAAGTAGTATATTTTCTCTCTCTCTCTTCCATTGAGTCCATTTGGCTTCAAAAAATATCATTGACTTTGGTATCTAGTTCAAAAGTTAATTTTCATATTTTGTGACAAGTAGAGTTCCATACAAATTTTATAAAACTTATTCCATAATCAATAAACCAAGAACATAGAGGTTCACATACACTACATTTGGGATTTTATCCATGGATAGGTCAATAATTTCAAATACTACTTGGTTCATAATATGATTGTTAACATATTCAATAATCCCTCCACAAAAATCAAGCGCCTTAATTTATAAGCTTTGTTGGGGGTGTGGGAGGCTACTTCTTTGGGGGGTTACTTATTCCTTCCTTTCTATCTTTAATTATGGGGGTCTTTTCTCTCTATATTATTTTTAGGAGGGAGGAGGATTTTATCTCTCTTCTTGGGGAGGTACTTCTTCTCTTAGGGAGATTTATGTGTACATAGGTACCTCACCATGATTCTTTTGTTAGAACCCATCTTTTCACCCAACTAAGTAGTGCTTAAAAGGGGTGTTAGAGTAGGTTTTATATTTTCCTTAGTTGGATGTTATGAATTTTCCCAAAAAATAGTTTATATTGCTTGTAGTTATTGGGTCATAATAAGGGTAGATAACATCCTTCATGACTATAATTCCTAGCTATTTTTGGTAGTTGGAGCTACTTCTTCATTGGTTGATTTTGCCTCCCCTCTTTCCTCTTATGTATATAATCCTCTAGCTTGTTATTCATTCATGTTTATGTGAGATCTTATAATGTTATTTTGCTTCTTGGGTATTTTCATATCTCTTGTGAGAACTAACTCTATTCTACAATTTTTATTTCATATCATTTTCTATTCTAGTTTTATTTATTCTATTTATTGCACTAGGTTTATGGTAGCTTCAATTTATTTTTGAATCTAATAATATATATTTCTGGAATATATATACACTCTCATTATATATTGAACTATAAGTACTACATATGTATGTATGTATGTCTATACATCAATAGGATTATAAATGTATATATAAGTACAAATATATGCATAGGTATAAAAAATACATTGTTATAAGAGTACCATTTATCTTCATTAGTCAAATTTGGAATATATGTATACCCTCTTATGGTTTCTATTTATTCGGCTATATTGTAAATGTGTAAAGATTAGTTTTATTATGATAGGTTTGTTGTGATAATGTATACAATATTTACTGTAACATACAAATACCATATATAACCATGTAAAAGAGATACCATAATTTTTTATAATATATAATATATTTCCTGACATGTAACAGTCATTGAAATGAAATTAAAATTTATTTCCAAAGTTTCTTTTTCTTTTATAAAATACTACTTTTTTTCCTACTCCTTTCAATGCTAAAAATAAATTAACTTGCCACAATTGGTTTACCATACATATAATTACATCTCACATAGTTTAAGAAAATATTAAAATAAAAAAGATTGAAATAAAGGTTAAAATTTGTTCCATTTCCAAAATACAACATTTCTAATTCTACCATTATTTAAATTATAAATTTATTCCATTTTTTAGCATTTAACAATACAAAAGTAATTTGTTGATAACATCATGGATTTTTCCTTTTCTTTGCACATAGGAAATATTTACATCTTAATGTAACATAGCATGGCAAGCTACAAATCCCTATAATACAATCTTCAAAGTAGAGAAACCTACAACCTATCTTTTAGATATATGGTGACCAAACAAAGGTACTCACCTCCCAACTATATGACATCATCAAGCACTCTTGATTCTAACCAAACCCTCAAACAAGATTTCACACTTAGAATAGATAGAGCACCCTAGGTAACAAAAAAAATACATCAATTTAAAATTTACATGTTATAATAAGACTTGGATACATAAAAGATAACCATGGTGGATCATTTGGGTAACCAATGATAGAGGAACCAATGGGGATTCCAACCTCATTTGAAGTAACCAAGGTCTTCAAACCTAAAATAACAACATATGTAGTCACCTAATCATGTAAATCATCACATTAGCTACTATAATAATTCAATTCTTTTCAAAAGAATGCCAACTAAATAGCTAATCCATAACACCACTATAATTCCACACTATACCCATCTACAACATAATACATCATATTGGTGGCTTCCCATGAAAGGAACTCTCCCTCTCTAAAATTAAAATGAGGTTTGATATTTATGAAGTAGGAGAGACTAGAACTAAGTATGAATAAAAATCATGTGCTAGCACAAATTCTAACATACACAATACAATGAGAGACATAAATAGACACACAAAATACAATCAAGGACAATAACACTTCAACATATACACTCCAAAATAAAATTTATCCATGATTCTATCCCTTTTTCCCAACATTGTCTCTTTTATTTACTTGTGAAACAAAACTACCAAAAACATGAATGTGATAGAATACCTACCTTAATTTAGTGTCATTTTTAACACAATTTTAAATTTCCTCCAAATCTTCCAAATCCAATGCAATATTCTTAGAGTAGGAGGTCTTGTAATCTAAAAAAATACATAGTAAAATAATCTAAAATAGCTTGATAGTCCAAAATTTCCCAAAAATATCCTAAGGTATGTCTAAATAAGATTTACAAATCCCCCAAGAGTAATGCCACTTAGAAAGATATGGGTATGGGAAAGTGGGTTAGTTTTCACTTTCCCCATCACCAATTGCTACTGTAGAAGTACAACATATCCCCTATGACCCCCAACCCCTAGGTACCCCTAAGGGATATTTTTCCACAATCCTTGGGTAAACCCACAATATTGGGTTACAATTTTTTGAACGAAGTATAATTAGAAATGCTCATCAAAAAATTTAAAATGGTTTACCCCTTCTAATGAAGGGGGTTCGAATGAACCACCCCCCTTCTAATGAACCCCCTCTTCTAATGAACCCTCCCCCCTTCTAATGAACCCCCCTCCCGCTACAGTAGACCCCTTTTGCACCACCATATAAATCAATGAACCCCTTCATTAGAAGGGGGGTTCTAATGAACCCCCTTTTTTCACCTTCCCCTCCACCATTTCAAAATTTATGCATTTTTTTGACTATCGAAGCTTGGGAAGGAGGTGCAAATGGAGTCAACTTGATAAACCAAGTTGGATGATTATAGTGATCGAAACGTGCTTTCCAACAACTATAAATTTAATATATTTTATTTTTATTTTATATTTTATTTTTTAGTTTTACTGTACATGGTTTTTCACTTTGAACGTCAAGTTCTATGAAAAATCATTGTGAAAATTAGTAAATTTGAGGAAAAAAAAATTGAAAAATATATATCCACTAGGTATTGATGTCCTCATTCTAACAAAAAAAGAAAAATTTAATTTCAATACATACCAAAAAAGTTATGCAAGCCAAAGTGCACCTATGTCTAAATTATAAATGTTTTGACTTCAAAACTTAATTAAAAGAAAAATATTCAACAAAATGCTATGAAAAAAAATGAAATCCCTAGATACTTGTGTTACCAACCTAAATTTAAAATAATTATAGTTTTATCCTTTGTATAAAAAAAGTTATGCGAGCCGAAGTACACACCACTTTTTAAAAATGTTGTTTACTATTTAAAACTAGTTATCAAGGGAGATGCAAAAAAAATTATAATTTAATTTCAATTTTTTTTTTTTAAATATATTTAAAATCTATAGACAAAATCTCACAAATCACTAGTTTACATCATTTTCAAATTCCTAATAGTTTACCTACTATAAGTGTCAAAAAGTGAAGTTTTCTCTAAAATTGTTGATTTCAATGTCAAGTTTGGCCAAAAAGTGTAACCCATTATTGTGGGATGACCCCCCTTGAAATACATATAATTTATCCCCTTCTAACATTTGGTAAAAGAAAAATCAAAATTGTATGCTTATTTGGGGAATTTTTATCATTTGATTTAGGTAATACCTTATCCTCTTTAAAAATTATTACCATGTCATAATAAACACATTAGCTTGGGGTAAGTGGTCATAGTACCCTCATGGTTATGGAAAAATGGTGAATCGAGAAATGTAAGCAACCCTTGTTACTCGAAAAAGTGGAATGTGGAAGGTGATTAGGGTGAATAGGATTCTAATGTGGACTATGATCTCCCACCAACCAAACTATAACTCACTTGTACACTTAACACATACATTAGTATAACTGAGATATATATCTAAAGCATAATAAGAACATCAACCAATTAATCCATAATTATAAAATATACTAATCACAAACATAATATTAACATTTATAATTCACATAATTTAATAGTATTCTAATAGCTAATATGTTAATTACAACTCCTAAAAATATAATCTCATGGGTTGCGATTATATTTTTATGTTGAGAAAAATATGAGGTTATTTTTATGCATACTCATATAACTAACAATCTACATAATAATTTAAATAAATATAAACAAAACATAAATTAAGTATCATCAAACTAATCATTTGTTTATGATGATGAAATTGACAAGAAATTGTACTTACATTATAGTCATCAAGTAACTCAAATGAAAGTATATAATAATCCATAAAATCATGATACTATAACATCCATGTATGGATAGAATACAAAATAGTAATTAGTATGCATAATAGGATAGGCCTCTAAGAGGAAATTATCATGTCAAGTCAAAACAAAACATTTGTGATATGTTCCATAAGTGACATTTGTTAAGTGGGAAAGGATAGCTTCATACAAAAAAATATGATCACTAATTTTGTTGTTTCCACATGAACCAAAATCCTTAGATATATCACTAGAGTTTAGGGCTAAAGTATCATCATGATTTGTCTCACAAGGTATATAATTATAACAATTCATTGAGACAAATGAATAAAACTCATATAACATGGATTATAAGTTGCATAAGGTTCATAAAGCATGAAAAATCAAACAAGCATCCAATAATCTCACGTGTGGAATACATAGAATCATCTATTTGGTAAAAGTATGTGATACCATCAAGAATAATTCATGATGTATGTGTGAAGGGGATCCACAAAAATATTATATTAAGGATCCAAAGTGAAGGATATAAAAATGAAGAACAAACATGAAATAGTGGGAGGGTGGATACAAACCCTAATGAATATTAGTTATTGTTGAACATAGGTTGTCATTGATGTCAAACTGATGTCAAAGGATTATTGCTGACAGTGGTTATCAAAGGGTGTCAAGGATTTAAAATGTGAAGGTTGTCAAAAGATGAAAGAGATTGTAGGAGTACTAGAATTATCATTTTTCTTAAGGTTTTGGAAGCATGTTGTGTATAAGTGTGTAGACTATCTAATCAACCATATCTTGTATCATGTCTAGTGAGGCGTGACTAACTTTATGTAGTTAATATATTTATTATACCATGTTGGGTATGCATTCAACATGAGTGTGGTGGTCCTAAAGGATATTTTTTGGGCATAGAGATTTCTAAATATGGTTGGCATTTCTTTCAAAAATACAATGTTTCTTTATTGTTTAGAAGTGGAGTGTGTCTACACTAGTTCTATTAGTTTCCTGAGTTTTTGGAGGTGATGCTCAGTATGCAAGAATTTTGAAGCATCAAAAGTTTCATCAAGCTATTCAAAGTTTGATCCATGTGTGATAACAAGTAGTAGCATGCAAAATTCAAACCATGTGTGTGGAGTGATGATAGGACCTATTTAAGGTTCCTGTGGTGGCACAAGGCATCAAGTTCACTTGGCGACAAGAAATTTGTGTTTGGATTGTTGTATAACATGTTTCATGTAATTTGAATTTAGTTCCACCCTATGTCATTTGGGTTTGTGTGGATCCCTAGCCAACATGGAAGAGTTTTAATGTAATGTCATGTATATATTTCAAATGTTCAGATGCATTATGTGTAATGGTGATATGAGAGTGAGTCAATAGTGTAATGAATGAAAGGTAGGTGAGTACAGAAGTGTGAAGAAAACAAGGAGCACCAATATCAGGGGATCATTCTCAGTGTGAGAGAGTGTCAATTGTGTCTCTAGTGCATATCAGAGTTAAATTTTAAATCCACCATTATTTTTTTATTTCAGTAGGATTGATGTTCTACTTGTTGTATTTTTCTGGTAGGGAGTGGTGTCTCATTCCAGTGGGGATTTTTGTCTCCAATATGTTGGTGCCTACAGATTCATTTAGGGATTGGTGTCTTTGGTAGGTTGGTGCCTACATCACATTGTAAAATTCACTTATTATATTAATTCTTGTGAGATTTCTCACCATGGTTTTTCCCATCTTTGGTTTCCATGTATATCTAGTGTTGTGTTATCTTGTGTTGTGCTTGGATTACTAGCTTGTATGGTTTAGTTCTCTTCATGTTGAAAATCTATAGAATAGTTGTAAAAGTATAGATTTTCAAAATTGTTTTGATCTACTAATTCAACACCCCTCTTAGTAGATTGTGTGCCCTTCAATTGGTATCAGAGCCAAGTTCCTTTGAAGAAGTCTAACAGCTTAAGGTAGATATGATATGGCATAGGAAAGTTTATCTAGAAGCAAAGTACCAGTTTTTGATGGATCTAATTTTTTTTTTTGGAAAGTTAGGATGGAGTCCTATTTGATGGCTTTAGGAATGGGAATATGTATGTCAACTATAGAATATGAGCCTCCTAAAAAATATCCCTCCTTGGGATCAAGTAGGAAAGAGGGCTCTTGAACTCAATGCTAAGCCAAGGAATTCTATTATATGTGGTTTGACTAACACTGAATTTGTGAAAGTGATGGAGTGCAAAAAAAAAAAGGAAATATGGGAAAATTTGGAAACTATCTATAAGGTTGTGATTGTAATCATATTAATATCTAAATACACTAGATCCATATATATTTAAACCATATTTAAGTACCTAATCTACAATCCCAATGAGATGTTTGAAAGCTTCCAAAACAAGTAGCCATTAAACTAAGCATGAAATAAACCATGAAAGAATAAAAGAAACCTAATCTATAACTCCAAACCTTATCCCATTGGGGGATTGGTGTCGTATTGATATGGAATGATGACCCTTTCCCAATCCCTTGGATAAAATAAGCATCTAATTGAACTCCATTGATGAAATCTTAAGCTAAAATGGATGAAACTATGTTAAGGATGGATGAAAAAGATGAAAAAGCTTGATAATGGATGCAAGGATGAATAAAGATAGTATTAAAATGCGCATCATAACTTTGATTTTATGGAAGTGGGTCCATTTCTCTCCAAAATTTGAGGTATTTATAGCAGAAAATGGTGAATTAAGGGCTAAGATCGATTTGGTCAATCAATGGTCAAGATGGAATCAAGGGTGAAGACATGGTTCAA